>MU913215.1:20708-31488 GCA_036418165.1 Cooperia oncophora | reverse complement strand
ATCTGAGCAGATCCTCTTCGTTTCCCGTCTGAGGATCGATGTTTCAGATTACTTTCGATGAGAGGAAAAGGAAAAAAGCGGCATACTTACGTCACTAACTATAACATATTCAATAATAATACTTTTTCGCTCACCACGGGTCTCTCGAACACATTTTCGACGATAACGGATGCTGTGATTTCTGCGGGAGAGGCCGTAGGGAACCTTGTGAAGAAAGCCGGGAAGTTCGTAGGGAATACGATAAAAAAGGTTGTTGGGTGGAACGGGGGATGAAACGAATCATTGCTGTTTTTGTAGTAGTTTTTCTACATATGTCTACTTCTTCTTCTAATTGGGTGAATAATATGTTGTCTCAATTTACCTGGATCGTACAATTCCTATTGTTTTCACTCGCTACATCGATCAAAAATGAAAAATTCGTTTTGAATATCTGAAATGTTCTGCAGGCGACTCACGAACATTTTAGTAAAACTACGCAATGTCACAATAACAAAAAATATACATTGTACCCACTGATGATATATGACGCTGACACTGGAAATTTGATGTACTCGTGCGTACGCAGGCGACAGCGCTGTGGCCGACGTTCAGACTTTGCGACGACGCGCAGAAACGTGCTGTAGCGCAAGTCGACCAGCAGCGACTCGCCTAACACTACAGCTGCGACAGCAACAGCGCTCCAATCTTGTGCATGCGAACACGGATACGGCTATCAATCGGTATCGTTCGTGGATTGAGAGAGTATGGGGGGGGAATACGCGCTGCCCACCCATGCACTGTGGTATCGATCGGTACTAGCCGCCACGGCGCGTCATCGCGAGTTCTGAGCGCTGCCCAACAATAACATCAAACATGACTGTTGCGAAAAGACTTCACGGTAGACGCATTTCGAAACCACAAAGGTGCTCTGGATGGAAGAATTGCGCTCCGCCTTGTAGGGTAACTCTGTTGGCAGGAGACAATTCGCGTAAGGCTATGGCACGCACAAGGCTTGCACAGACCAATTCGTGAAGGTATGACAAAGACTTTTGAATTGAATAAAGCCATGCATAGTTGAACTGGTGCGCAGCTGTAAAAATGCGTCACTTGCGACACAAAAGCGGCACTAGTGCAATTTTAGTGCTCTGCTAAGGCTGAGCTCGGAAGTAGGTGAACCCTTTCTCATCCGAATCGATGAATAATTGAGCCGAAACAAAGATGATCAGAAGGGTGCTGAATTGTGGGCAGAAGTCAGACGAAGAACGGCCCCGGCAGTGTTATTATACTCATAATGCAACCGCCCGTTAGGCAGGAAATGCGGGTTCAAGTCCCGTCTAGGAGCTGACTTTTGATTATAGCTCAGCATCTTTCCGAAATCAAATTTGTTTGGGCTCAAGTTCTTATCGATTTTGGTGAGGAAGGAGATTGCGCCACACTCAGGGCACATCGTTGGTTGGGGAATCCCCAACAGGGGGGTCGTATTTGGCCGCCAGGAGAGGGGGGGGGTCGTAATGAGTGCGGTAGCCAGTAACGAGCGTCAGTGTGCTGAGTACTGTACAGCGAAGCTTGCTTTGTAGAGAACTCGGATATGTAAAAAAATAGTACAAAACTTTCATTCATCAAACTAATCTGAAATAACTGGAAATATAAAAAGTCGACATCATCTCGTAAGTGTAAACAGTACAACTCATACTCTGGTTCGCTGCGGATGATGGGGCGTGTCCGCGATCGCGCTTGGCGCTGAGCCAACCTGTTTTTTTTCGACAAACGACAGGACTACCATATCGTTCGTATCAGACGTTTTCCAGCAGTTGGTCTCCTTTATCGGAATCAGCAATTGGCGGAGCACGAATCTGGCGGCGTCGACAGGGACACGCTCCATCATACGCAACGGAAAACACTGTAACAAGTGCACAGGTTCGCCATGGACCTGTACACTCGCTGTACTGTCCCTGAATCCTATAGACACATTTGCTCGCGTGGACAGACATTACGCTCAAACATATCACCATCCCATCACCTCTGCGCGGACCTCAATGCGCGGCGCATCCAAAGTTAGCATGATTGGCGCTAAACAAACCACATCCTGCTCCTGCTCCACCACAGGATACGTTCTACATGTATTTCTGGCTATTCGAACACGCTCGCTTGAAACCGTACACAGAAAACGGACTTTCGAACAGTTCGGAGTGTTCCCCAAATAATCCCCAACGCAAATTATCTCATGAATCCCGGAGACTTCAGAAATAGTTTAAGTAGTTTTTGGAAAGAGAAAATCTTCCAGAGTTCGATACTGGTTTCAGATTCCCAAACTATTGAGGTTCAAGGGAAATATCTCGGTTCAAACCTGTAAAACTCGCGCTGCAAACTATCCAAAAAATGAACTCCCTAAATACTCCCCAACGCAAATTTCTACATGAAATCGGCGATCTTTATGTACATGTTAGTATGTTTTGGAAAGATAAAATCTTTCTCCATACCACTGCGTTCTTCTTTTTCCCAAAGGTCCGCTATTACGGAAGTTATGGTCCTTTAAAGACACCCCACTTTCCTGAAAATCCGCGCTCCAATCAAACCACCTGCAACCACCTTGCGGCTGGAGGTCCTGCCCAGAATCCCTCCCCGGTACCTCGGCCTTTAATCAGCTGATTTCGGCTGGTTTGCTCTCGTTCGTATTTACTCTTTCGTGTTTATCTTCTTCTCGGTTTACTCGAATATCGATTACTTATCTTCTTCTCAGTTTTTTAATTGCAATTGATTCAGGTACCAGAGTTTGTTTTGACTCGAGGAAAGGTGGGTGAAACCTAATGGCCTTTCTTTTCTATTCTCTTTTCTGAATCAGGATAGAAATGAGCAAAAAGCGAGGGGGGCCTCGTTCAGGATTGTTACTTTTTCCATTTTTCGCGCTTACTTATACATAAACTTATGAAGTTTCTTCCTCCTCGGGGGGGGAGAAACTTCATAAGTTTATGTATAGGGGGGGGGGTCGTACCGAACCCCCAAAAAGGGGGGTCGTACGGGCTCCACCAAAATCCCCAACCAATAATGTGCCCTGGCCACACTGGTGAGCGTGATATTTGTGATCAGGATGTCAAATAATCCCGCATACGACTTTCATCGATTTGGGCGATTTTAAGTTGTCGCTAGCGTCAAAAATGAATGTCGTGCTTGTAATCAGAGCAGTGAACCCGGCTGGCGTAATTTCAGGGAAAATTTTTGAGTTTCAAGAATAGCATGGAGGAATAGCGCCTACTTTTGTTTTTCTTTTCTAACCTGTTGTTGTTCTTCGAGCAATGAACCTCTGAGTCACTGAAAATTCTCAGTGGATCGATGCCGTTTTGGGTAGCTCAATAACCTCTCATATCGCAGTCAAGCCCGACGTTGCTGTGCTTAATGAAGTCGCTTCGTACTATTCAGTAATGGCTTGCACTCTAGGTGCGAGAAAGGTCGTACCAAAGTGAGCCTACCCAATCTACTCACTATGCGACACCATCACATGTCATTAATACATCTGACCGAAAGTTCTGAGGGGGGGGGGGGGAAGGTCCAGAGAACGAACGATTCTGTTTCATGACGATAACTCATGTTTTAGACCGCAGATCGCGTTCCAATAGTTATGACAAGAATGCTGAGTCATGGGCAAAAGTCGAACCCCAGGCAGGAGTCGAACCCGCACCTCACGCTTTCCGCGTGAGTACGCTATCCGTCACGCCACCACGGCCGCTTTTACACTCCCATAAGGGAGGTCTTTCAGGTCATGGCGCGCTTTTCAGAAATGGTTTGTTGCATGTTGTAGGGGTCCATATAAGGATCACAAAAATGGGTTTCGTTTTTGCTATGCATTTCTGGGAAGGTCAAAAAATGGGTGAAAAGTTTGCTGAGGAAAAGCGATTTTGAACCATTTTTCTAGGCTCTTTTCTATTTCTAATGTCGAGTATGCATAGCAAATGAGACCTTCGTCGACACTGCATCGAAAACAATACAAGTCAAAGTGAAAACGGGTCCCTGCTGAGCTTATCTTTTTTGCTTCTTGCGCGAACATGGCAAGAAAGTGGTTTTAGCGTCACTAAAACATCAGTGCTCACCCAAACTAGCCAACTAGCCTGAAAAAGAGTTTGAGTTCCCTACTAGGGCGCTTGGGCGCCTTGTGATCACGGAGAATTTTAGGGTACACAAGTGATGCTTGAAATGGCGGTATCGGTAGGACTCCCCACTCCACATGTTCTCCTCTGGTACGACCTTCTTTCCTATCCCAGCCAGCGTCTTTTAATGTTTTTTCAACTTCTTTTCCTAGTTTTTCCAAGAAACCGCCCTGGAGCGAAAGCGGTCAACAACTGGAAAAGGTTTTATGGCGGATATAGAAAAAATCCGCGGTTTTTACATTAAGAAGGATGTTAACGCTTTAGAGGGTGTCCAGAAGAATTTCACTTGTGGGCTCATGCTTCGCTGCTTCCATTTGAATTACTCCGATATACCTTCTGGAAATGAGCGAAACAGTTAAGTTCCAAATCTCTTGAATGTAGATGGAAAAGATCCGATCTGCTGATGGTTTACGAAATCCTACGTGCCTTCATCACGATGGATGCTTCGAAGTTTCTCACTATTTTTCATTCTAACACCGGCGAAACATTAGCTAACCTAAGATTTCGACCGTTGCCGCTCTATCCAAACTCAGGTCTCTGTTTTTCTGCAGCAGAGTTCGTACTTTTGCTTTAGCGCAGCGATCTTATCCCGGACAAGCAATCAATCGGACAATGTGAAGGGGATTGAAAAGAGCTCACCGGCAGCACGTTTTACATTAATAATAAAAACGCAGGGAACGGGTTTCATTCAGGCCTCCTAGAACGCCACCGATTTCGGTAAAAGATGTCACAACGCCAAACTGCGCCAAATGACGCCAGCTTCAAGAACGAATGTCACTCTTGTCACCAGAATCCTTGATTCCTCAAATACATTTTCCTGGATTGAATAGGGTGAAAATTGATGAAGATGGCGCCCACTGGAGCCAAAAGAAGAATGGAGCGGACGCTATGAGGGTGTGTCAAATCAAATTCACGAGAACGCTGAATGGCTTCAAGAGATCAGACTATCAGCAAATGTTCTGGGTGCGATGCATTTCTGGAGGATGGCGGTTTCATGAATTGGCTACACTTTGAAAAAATGTTTTACAAATGAACTATGGAAGCTTTTCATGGCCCAACCATATGCAGGAATTCGTACCCCTACAGGGATATATAACAACTCAGAGAATTTCGCGCAACAGTCAAAACATAGGAAAATTTTAGCTTCTGAAGATCGTGACACACCATGTGTGTCACGCGGCCACAGGGAGCAGACAAGTGTGACACACCATGTGTGTCACGCGGTTCGGAATGTGTTAATGAGATTTTGAATGTTTTACACCGTCGAAGTGAAATAACTCATGAAACGATTTTCAGATTCTTCATATGTCTCCGATTCTTATTGAATTAGACTAACGATCTGAACCAAAGGAGAAACTCTTTCGTGACTGTATGACCTGATCGAGGAATCCTGAGGCCTGGCTTCTGAAATAATATCCCAATTCATTTGTTTTGATAAATTAGGTGTCGAGTACGTAGCAGGTACGGTAGGCGTCACTGGTGCAATCGCCTCTAGACGTTCTGAATCTTGTCCCGTTTGCTTAGCTCATACATTACGATTAACAAGCGCTTACGATAGCGTTAAGATCTCAGCGCTAAGTGGCGTTGATGCACGCGCGCTGACAGGGTGGAAATAGCGGGGTTTCCAGGGTGCCGGTTTTTGTGGTGTCTTTAAAAACGGAAGACAGCTCCCACCGACGGAATACTACACTTACCCCGTTGCAGTACTGCCTACGATAAACCTAGAGCACGTGAGACGGGAAAACACCAGTTTCTATCAAGAATGGTATGACAGACCTCAAATGACATTACCAGAGCACTTTCGGATGCTGCAACGCAGAGCTGTTAGAGAGGACATCGTTTGTATTTGGGAGGGGGAGGCGGGAAATTCGGTAGCATTCGCTGATGGTTGTCTAAGAAATCGTTCCTACACACCCGCTTCAAACAATTTCGAATGTGCAGAACTGGGAGAAATGTAGCATTTCCCAAATGGCAGAATCGAAGACAAAGACCAGACAGGGACAGGGATTCGATCGCTAGCAGGTTTACAGATGTGGGCAATCTGTTGCGTGAAATCCGCATTACCACAGAATACTACAGATGACGGGTTTGAACGACCAATTCCTCTCTAGTCCTTGTGGTCGATTTTGGCATTTCTGCAGGGTCACACTTTCCCCAATTTCCCAGTTTCTTCATTTCTTCGAATTTTTACATATATCTCGTTTTCGCGAATTTTTAATTCATGGATGTCTGAATGCTGTTTGAAAAAAATATCGTATTTGAGACATGATGAGTCATATCCGTGCATAATGATAAGACAGCTTGTAAATCATTAATGAGCATTCCAAAGCTACTGGCTACAAAGCGGCAGAAGGGTAAAGCGCCGTACAGCAGGATGTACTGCATGATAACTAAACAGTCTCCTGCCCGGGAATTATCAATGAGCATTCTGAACGGACCCGCATAAAGTCAAAAGGTTAGCACAGGGATAAAGAGCCATTCAGCTGCATAATGATGTGGTTCTGCATGGGAATCATCAATGAGTATTCCAAACACGCCCGTGATACAAATTTAACAGAAGTAAAGAGCCATTCAGCACGACTTGCCCTAGGTTATTTGCGAACTAGTTGGCCCATTCCATGAGTAGCTAAAAACACGTGTAGCTCTACACTCACATAATTACGTGATTTAAAGACACATGGTACGCTCACACACATTGAGGGTGTATGAGACTATCAGCCCCCCAGCTGTCGATGTGTCGTGGTCCCCCGCCCAAAACTGCACGGGGTCAGAGTACGGGACCGTGGGAAAGGAAAGTCGTAATTCCTTGCTACGCCGCCCGTTTTTGCAAACTCACGTTTTTACTAACACCGTCGGTCGCGTGCAGCTCTCTTGGCTTTTTGCCAAGTCCTGTAATTGCGCTTTGGAATACAAGTACAACGCAATTTCTTTATGCGGATAACATTTTAGGTTCTGCAAAATAAGAACTGAAGATGATGACGAGGGCTAGAACTCAAGAGCAACTGTGCTGCTTCTGCAACAGCCCTCGCAGGCCGCGCATTCCCACAAAACATCAAAATATACTTGTGGGTTTGGAGCTGGACGTCACTTGGGGCTCCTCTCGTCTAAGCATCGTAGGTCATGTTGAAGTGCGCTTCCACGCCTCCCGCACCATTGGGATATGTGGTGCAATTCCACGTGGGTCTAAAAGACTCTCCCCAAGTTAAAAGGGTCAGAAGCTGTCACAACTCGAGCGAACTATGAGTGGGAGTGCTTGCAAGTTTCGCAAGTTGAAAGCTTTCAGCTTCTTCTTTCAGGCGAACAACATACCGCCCCCCCCCCGCTCCTCGACTTCAACATTATACATAGTAGGATAGTGGGATGAGTTCATTTTCTAGTGCTATCAGAGAAGTGATGGCTGTGGGAAAATTTTGCTTACTGAGAGGCTTTTTTGGCAGTATAGTGGTCAGAGATGTCGTGAGAATGTCCCCTTATCTTTACTTATCAATTGATAAAATTGCTTGTCACCCGTCATCAATGTCGCTATCACTAAAACTCCATAATTTCGTGGTGTAGAGGCTTCAGCATTTGACTGAGCAACAACTGCATCGTTTTCTATCAGACCCTATCAGTTATCATTTCCTGTCACCCGCCGTCGCCTTCTCCACCTTCCCCTTGATATCATTTGCTGAAATCAACGCCTAACTGATGCTGTGTCCCGCGTTATGAGTATGTTGACCTTTCCATTCTAACTCCCCTTATCAAATCTTATCAGCAGCTAGCAGTTCTTGTCACCCACATATTCCTGTGCCATAACCTATATCATACCTTGGAACAAACGCCCCAGTGTTCCAGTCGGACGCCCCTCTGCTTCCTTCCCTTGCGCATGCTCAGATCGGGCTGAGCACGCGCAGGAGAAGGGCGGAGGAGGGGGAGGCACTCGGCGCCCCCCCCCACCCTCGGCTCCACCCCGCCCCTGCCCCGCACGAGCACACGTCCAGCTGCCACCCGAGCAGCTCGTGCAATGGCTCGGAGTGTACCAAATGGTTGTCTTATATAGCGGAGGCTGTATCACAATCAAAACATTGGATTGATACATTGCACCAATCGGTTCCTGTTTGCCTAGCGGTCGTTTTCGCCTCCAGCGAACTCGAACCCGTGAAGCATTTTGCGGACGGACAGACATACATACATACATACATACACAAAGTTACTGATTTATAGAGTAGAAGGATCATATTATTTATTTATTATATGCACTTCTAGGTGCGCTACATTCCTTGATACCATAATCAGGTCGGGACTAAAAGAAGAGCGAAAAGAAAAGAAAAAGAATACAAAAAACACCACAGAAACGTAACACAACTCAAGAGAACACAACACAAATGAGCTCAAATGGCACAGAACGGACATAAATGTCAGCGGAGTAGTAGAATAAAACTATGGAGGAAACTACAGATGGGCTCAGCGCATTAACGCAATCATGAACCTGACATCCGATAACAAACACGAGTCTTGGAGACAGGGCGCTAATCCCCTTTATCATCATCACAATATTGGTAATCACAATGTTACAATAGAAGGAAGGCAACTCAGGATAATACCATTGATTGACTTTGATTTGCACTGAGGTTAAACTGATTGGAATACATTGGATGCCATACTTAAGTAATTATTAAATATTTCATTTATTATTTAATTACCCTGCAAAGAGAAAAATTTAGAAGTAAATCATAGTTAAATTGAAGCACGCCAGATATCATGCAATACTATGGGTTTAGTGCAGTAGTTGATGTCAGAGGTGGCTCCACATCCAGGATGAACCCGAAAGAGAACTCGATGTTCCACTCACACCTCGATTCACCAGGGTCAGTTTTGATCAAATGTGTAACCGCACGAATCGATCGGATGGTATTCATGAAGTTCCGTTTTGTGAAAAGGAAAAACACAATAGTTTGTCACCACAGTAACGTTGAAGCTTGTATAAGCTAAGAAAAATTGTATTATGGCATTCAATGTGTTACTACTTCATACAAAAGATGCTCGACAATGCAGAAGCCTGAACCAGTTATCCGAGGGGCTCAGGGGCATTCATTTCCTTTACTCATTAATACACATATAGTGAGGGGCCCATTTGTAGTTTACCATGATTTACTATTAGGTCCATTATTGAACTATCTCCTCAAGTGATAAGCTCAGGGCGAAACTATTAGAATACTTCGTTGCCTCCCAACTGGAGAATTCACTACCTAACTAGCAAAATTTCGGTGTTAACAATGAGCAGAACATAGTCCCGGAAACACAGAAGTAGGTCCCAGAGTAGTTCCAGATCGACTGATAGGAGCTCGGAGAGTATGGCAAAACAAAATTCCACTACTATCTTGCTACCGTACATCCTCAACTTTCAGAATTCTGAAAATATCAGATTTTTTCAAACGTGCTTTGAACTCCTAATTACTATACGAAAGCATATCATGGGGTAGCATGCGCAACATATCAAGTTAAGAAGTCGGATCGGCCGGCTTCGCCGGCCGATCCTCCTTCCGCGTGTGAAGTGGGTCCCTGTGAGAAGTTTTCCATGCTGTGAGAAGTTTTCCATGTGAGGGAGGGCCAGTCGGATCGGCCGGCTTCGCCGGCCGAATGGTCGAAAGAAATATTATTTTGAGAATTACCGCACTTTACCGTTTCACTTCTAGTATATACCCCCCCTAGTAGACAGCCATCAAAATTTTCTATGCGGCACTGCAAACTATTGCCGACGGTACCAACCATTTGGATACTCCCTACGATTATCCCCTCACTATGTTCATCTGCCATACCACTGCTTAGTTTCAGCTCACTCCCCATTTCGTGGGGTTTTTCGGATGCGTTTCGAGGGTTTTCGTCCTCGGCATCGTCCACTTCGGCGAACGCTCCGCCCATCACAGGGGTGTGCTTCATTAATTTCCGTCCGCCAACTGATTGCCTATCGTTTGCCACTTCTCCCACTCTCCGAGCTTTTTTGGAACCCAACTACGAATTTTTGAAAGTTTCGTAGCAGGCACCGCTTACCTACAGAACGCCCTGCACAGAATGGGTTTGTTTCAGTCATTTCGTCCGCGAACTGATTGCCTATCGTTTGCCACTTTTTCCGCTCTCGGGGCTTTTTGGAACCGAACTACGAATTTTTGAAATATGAAGCTCACAACTGTGCGCACGCCCGCCCACAGTGGGCGGGGCTTAGCCTAGTTCACGTGTGTTCCGTACATCTTGGCCCATGCCCTACCCATCCCAACCTTGACCCGCCCCCTGAGACTGGCTCTTCAGGTAGTTCCGAATTTCCGGACAGACAGACAGACAGACAGACAGACAGACAGACAGACAGACAGACAGACAGACAGACGTCGCCGTTTATATATAGTAGGATAGGATGTGCAGAACAGTAAAATTGCAAACGAAGTTGCGCAACTGACCTACCCAGAGTTCCAGTCACTTCCTGCCCACTGATAATACTAGCCATCTGGCACCGCCACGCTGCATAGAGTTCAGCGTGCCCACAATTCATTAACTGCAGAGCGCGGAAATTATGCGCATTAAAGTGCAGCAACTGTGAAAAGAGTTAGACTCAAGTGGTGGCGGACACACGTACCTAATGGTGGGGACAACGACTACTTTCACCTGATCGTACACAGCACCTCTAA
>MU913215.1:0-20608 GCA_036418165.1 Cooperia oncophora | reverse complement strand
TAGTTTCACCTCACTCCCCATTTGTGGGGTTTTTCGGATGCGTTTCGAGTGTTTTCGTCCTCGGCATCGTCCATTTCGGCGAACGCTCCGCTCATCTCCATCTCAGGGGTGTGCTTCATTAATTTCGTCCGCCAACTGATTGCCTATCGTTTGCCACTTCTCCCACTCTCCGAGCTTTTTTGGAACCCAACTACGAATTTTTGAAAGTTTCGTAGCAGGCACCGCTTACCTACAGAACGCCCTGCACAGAATGGGTTTGTTTCAGTCATTTCGTCCGCGAACTGATTGCCTATCGTTTGCCACTTTTTCCGCTCTCGGGGCTTTTTGGAACCGAACTACGAATTTTTGAAATATGAAGCTCACAACTGTGCGCACGCCCGCCCACAGTGGGCGGGGCTTAGCCTAGTTCACGTGTGTTCCGTACATCTTGGCCCATGCCCTACCCATCCCAACCTTGACCCGCCCCCTGAGACTGGCTCTTCAGGTAGTTCCGAATTTCCGGACAGACAGACAGACAGACAGACAGACAGACAGACAGACAGACAGACAGACAGTCAGCCGTTTATATATAGTAGGATTACAGAAAAAAATTGTAGAAAAAAGGTATTCCGGCCATAAGTTAAGGAGACTCTTTCATGGTCTACATCCTGCTTCCGGCTTCCAGGAAGAGTTATAGCAATCTTTCCTGCTGTGATTACAAGAACGACATTATTCAGCGTGGTTTGGCACTAGAATGATGCCGGCGCTATCTTGGCACTGCCACCTTTTTTCCACCAAAGGAGGATACACTTGTTTGCCAAGGTCATTTCAGCACTGATCACGAACATGACATGCTCTTCAAACGCCAGCGAAATTTGGAGCAATTAAGCGCTATTTTGGTGCTATCACCTTTCGCATCAGAATTAGTGTCATGTAGATTTGCATTGGCTCTTAGTAACTTGCGTTCTATGACTCTTTGGCGTCCGGATCCCGGCTAAAACATTAATTTTTAGCACAGGCGCTCGTCTGTCTCTGCTGATGCTGAGCAAAAGGGATTCACTCCTCCTCGCTCGTCAAATCGTTGCACGGAGTTGACGACAGAAAAAATATATGTCATCATATGTTCACGACCTCCAACTGACTAGTAAGGCAGATTAGCCCAGTTCGGTAGGAAAAGTCACGTCGCTATGATAGAGACCTTCATGAAAGGTGGTAGGTGTAAGGAAGGCATGCTTAGGTGCACATAATTTGGGAGCCCAACGGTATCCGCCTTCCACTACGCTCCGCCTGATTCCGTCCAAAGTAGCACACCTCCACAACAGGATATGAACGACCGCGCGGTGAGTAGGGAGGAACTTTAGCGCGTTTGAAGTTCCTCCCTACTCACCTTCTATTGTATGGGGCCCCATGGCACTTAACACTCCAATACGACTCTGAGTGAAAGTGGGATGGGAAAGGCATATAGAAGTGGATTTTGCAATGCCAAAAGATATATGCCCACACAAAAGATAACGAGTAAGTAGCTCCAAGGGCCGGCTTATTATGTCTTCATGTCGACTATGAGCTTATAACAAATTGATATAGGTAACATACAACATCAGCACGATGATAAACCGTGCTGATGTTGTAAAGTACAGGTACCAGTATCAACATGTTATGAGCTCATCATTGACATGAAGACGTACTGGGGGTGCGCGAGGGGGGAGGGGAGGGGAGGGCTTCGAGCTACTTATTCGCAACCGGTGCCTCTCCCTCTATACTCTCCTGGCTTTTTGATTCTGAATAAAAAACCATGCTAATCCCCTGGACGTTGATTGTGTATTTTGTGTATACATGAAAACCTGCAAGTTCCCACAAATTTCTATTGTGTATCCTGTGTATTGTATACAATTTCATTCATGATATTCTTTTATTGCTGAAAGCCGCTGAATGGGGAACAATGTGACAGCAGATGTTTGCATTTCAAACAAAGATTTCAGGAGCCTTTTGCTGTACAATGATTACTATTTGTTCTATTATTATCTTTTTTGTATCTGTTATATTATGTCGTATAATAGTCGTCTCTTTGTGTGCTGTTTGTCTGCATTTCAATCTATGATTTCAACAGACTTATTGCTTATACAATGACTGATAATTATTGCGTCACTACTATTATTATTGATACCAGTCGGATCGCCCGGCTAACGCCGAGCTCTCCTCCTTCTTGGAAGCCCGGCTTCGCCGGGCTCATGCAACTGCTTTAGAGCCTCACTTCTTAGCTCGTGAAAGAAAGGAGCAAAGTAAGGCATAAGCAGGGCGATACTACTGTCTTAGGCATTTATGATGCTCTCATGGTGACTAACCGCTGTCTTCTAATCTAAATGTAGAAACGCGCCATATGATCGCAGGGCACTTTCATAATGAAAAGTTCAAAATCTGGTCATGGATAATCGATTACTCTCCTCCCCATCTTATGACAGCCATGGATGCTTCGGTCTCCGCAGTCGCTGCGTGCTCCTGTTCAGAGCGTCGGTCGCGCCAATATGGTACCCCTTCACCTCACCTATCCCCAAACTAACCTCAGCTATTCCCCGCTCAGCCACCCTACAGGTCACGCTCAGCTGCTACGCGAATAGCCCGTGCAATGGTTCTGAGTGCACTAAATGGTTGTGTTATGT
The DNA here is from genome assembly GCA_036418165.1 of Cooperia oncophora. Classification (NCBI taxonomy): domain Eukaryota; kingdom Metazoa; phylum Nematoda; class Chromadorea; order Rhabditida; family Trichostrongylidae; genus Cooperia; species Cooperia oncophora. Next base: position 17,972 of record MU913215.1, on the reverse strand, counting down.
TGTGGAGGGTGTTATGACTATCAAAACGCTACCACAATTTGATAATGCAACATTAATCGGTTCAGTTCCGATTGCGGTCGATCCATTTTCTTCTCAACCGTAAACGCCTTACCGCCGCAGGCGCTATGTGCTCCTAATCGCGAAATCGCCGTTCTCATCTGGTATCCCCCTCACCACATCATATCCCACTGACCCTATTTAAGTCGTGGTCACGTCCAGCTCCAAGCGAGCAGCTCCTGCAATAGCACAGAGTCTATCACAGTGGTTGGCTTAGATAGCGGAGCGATTCACAATCCAAACAACTTCTTAGTTCGTTGCTGTAACATGGATTAGCTTGCAGTTTTGCTAGCGGATTCTTTCCATCTCTCTTGCCGCTACGCATCCCCTTACATCATCATTTAAGCGTACGCTCCCCTCACCATACCCAGTTTGCCCGATTCAATCCATATGCCTCCTTCCCCTGCATGGGCTCAGATCCGACTGAGTACGCGCAAGGGAGTGAGGATGGGAGAAGGGGGTCACTCGATACTAACTCCCACCTTCCTCACCTCACCCCATTCCGTACTCGCCACTCCACCCCCCCCCCCACCTTGCCCCTTGCACGCGCTTACGTCCAACTGCCACGCGAGCAACCCGTGCAATGGCTCGGAGTGTAGTGGTTTTCTTATATAGTGGAGAGTGTTATCACAACCAAAACAACTTCTTAGTTCGTTACGGTAACATAGATTGGCTTGCAGTTTTGTTAGCGGTTGTTTCCTCATCCCTTGGTGCGCGTTTCTACTGAAACGCGCGCTACGCACCCCTCACTGTACCCCCCTCCCCGCGACCCCTTCCCTCTGCCTCCCTCCATACATGTGCTCGCTCCGGCTGCCACGCCAGCAGCTCGTGCAATGGCTCGGAGTGTACCGAATGGTTGTCTTATATAGCGGAGGCTGTTATCACAATCAAAACATTGGATTGATACATCCGCACCAATCGGTTACCGGTTTGCCTAGCGGTCGTTTTCTCCTCCAGCGAACTCGAACCCGTGAAGCATTTTGCGGACGGACAGACATACATACACCTACAAACATACAAACCGACACACAAAGTTACTGGTTTATAGAAAGTAAGATTTTGTGCTTTGTGGGCTATTAATTTGCTGTAAAGGCAGAGAAGTCGTGTAGTGATAAGAAGCGCGCTTACCACTCGCGCGGCGCCAAGTTTGAATGCCGGGTCGACTACCGCCCAGGCAAGCGTACACTGATACCAGACTCGTCTGGGAGGATAAAACACTGACTTGTACATCGGCTGGCCACCGCAAGTCATTGTATAGGCCACATCGCATTCAATAAGCCACTACGATTCTGAATGGAAGTAGAATGCGTGCCGCATCCCACAAAGGGATTGATCAACGGCAAAATAGCTGTCGAAAGACTTGACACGAGATTTATTTGACGAGCTGCAAGGACAACCTAACATAGTAAAGCTACTGATTATGCTCCTATGTCCAGCGCACTGAACAAGCTGTAAATTGAGCCTGGATTACGTGTAATGCTGGTTTTACGGCATTAAACGATAAAGGGATAAAGTCTTCGCCGTTGATCAATCCCTTTGTGGGATGCGGCACGCATTCTACTTCCATTCAGAATCGTAGTGGCTTATTGAATGCGATGTGGCCTATACAATGACTTGCGGGGCCAGCCGATGTACAAGTCAGTGTTTTATCCTCCCAGACGAATCTGGTACCAATTTACCGTCCCCGGAGGGTAGAAGGCTTGGTTGGCCTGGGCGGGAGTCGACCCGGGATTCGAACCCAGGACCGCACGAGTGGTGAGCGCGCCACCTGTCACTACACCACTGCTCATGTGGTATTAACAGATGTCAATTGCATACTGTTATCGATCTTCAGTTGTGTGACGAACATCATACTGTCCGTAGCTAGGCAACTGGGGATCGAACTGCATTATCATGATAATTTCTGCTTAAGTCCGAGTTCAGTTTCTTTTGTGGTAACTGAACCAGTTACGTAAAACTCGCTACAGTAGCGTCTCGGCATTATGTTCTATCGTTCTTGGTTTTACCAGTATACTTGTTGTTATACCTTTTCGATTACTAGAAATCTATGAAATTGAAATTACCCTAATAGCACCATATTATTGTCGACGGAGAGTAAGTTTGTGTATGCAGAAGCCATTTTCAATCCAGCTTGTTCTACTGTGGTGACTCTTATTGCCGCTTTTTCGAAACGACTTGCCGGTGCACTGGTAAGAACTTTAATGACTGTTGGCAGATAAAGGGATTCGATGACCTGTATAAAGATATAACGTTCTACATACAGTCATCATCCTGACAATTGATCAAGGGCCGCGGCGCGGCTGCGGCGCGTCACGACAGCGGCGATCAGCTGTTTCCAGCCTAATTTGGCCATTTTCTCCCTAATTTTCACTGTATTCTTTATTTTTTCAAGGTTAGTTGTTTTATTGTCTTTATGAAGTACATTTGGAACTGGAGTGTTTTTTTTTGCAATAGAGTGTTTTTGCGATTTTTTTCAGGTATTTGTTCAATTGTCTGCTTAACTGTTTAATTGTACGCAAAAATCAGAGGAATCTCAATCATAATTTACCTTGTGAAGACAAGGAACAACTAATCGTGAGAAAAGCAGCCAAAACAGCGTAAATTAAGAAAATGGCTAAAATAGGCTGGAAACAGCTGATCGCCGCGCTCGTGACACGCTGCAGCCGCGTCGCGACCCTTGCCGCCCTGATCAAATGCCCGGATGAATACATGCAATAATCTGGAGTTGGTTTGCGAACGTGACGACGTATCCTTGGTGTAATATGACAGTGACGACGCCATGCGTTATTTTGGTGGAATCAATCTTATTTTGCGAAACAAAAAGCAAAACTACTACCGCCACATTTCAACTAATTCAAACTACAAGCGGCAGTGGCAATACGGTTACGTGACATCTTGAACTTTTGTGCATGGTCCTGTTACGAAACCCTGTGACGCAGACGGATAGAGGGCAGCGGCTGCCAAAGCATCGAAACGTGCAAAAAACGTATGGCGAGCCAGGAAACGGGATTTTTCAAGGGGAAGGGAACTTCGGGGTGGGTGAGCTACTCGTAACTGCGAAAAGCTGGAGTGAGAGAAGTCACGACGGCCATAGAGTGCCATGCAGAGGAGAAAGTGCAGAGAAAAGAGAAGATCGACGCGTTCAAAGGGATTGAGTTCAGGTTGTCCGTAGACCGTGACAATACAGCCTTCTTGTGACAGGATTTCAGATTCCGACTCTCATGGGAACGCTAGAACTGCATGACTTACACTGGCGTCAAAGATCGAATTACAAATCTTTACTCCCTCATTGGCTTCATGTAGTCAACATTTAGCACATCAGGAAGCACAAATTTAGTTACAGTACCATCTATGTGACACATATTACAAAATAGAATCTGTGAGAAATCCCTGGATTCAAGGCATATCAAATGTGCTTCCCACACTACGGTTTTGTTTAATATTCAAATCCAAGATGGTATGAAGACAATATAAGCCGGGTCATCGCTTCTAAAGGCAACGTCGAATACACTTCTCAAGTCCATTTTTCATTAGTACATCATTTTACGGTCAACGAATCTTCTAGTCCATCATAGTGCTGATGCTATTACTTGGTATCAGTCTATACTTAATATATCTTACGGCTGACAAGAAGGCGTTCTCGGGTGGGGCTAGACTATCTATATCAAACTGCCATTCTAGACCTGACCTAAACTTCAGATCAATCGGCTTCGGATACCTTACCCATTTAATGTCCACTCAGAGTCATACTGGCGTGTTGGATGCGAATATCCTATGCAATAACTTGGAAAAGTCACATGAGGAGTGAACCTTCAGTAGCGCATCAGCGAGTTGGGTCCGTGACATTTGCGAGTTGACGTAGCTGTAGAAGCGCGCCATTTCCTTATCCCACTTATCCCGTTTAAAAGCAGCTCCCCGTTTGTGTGATGTCCCTACACCCTCCTTAGATATCGTAGCTCACGTCGACAAGGGTGGAGGATGTACTAATTTCGCAGCTCAAAAGTACGAGAGGATGGGGCCACCCGCTTGTGAAGAGGGCCCCCCCCGCCCACCTGGCTGCCATAACTGCTTTGGCTTAGCCTTTAAAGGCTGAGCCCGCTTTCAAGAATAATGAGTTATGGAGCTCATATAATACGTGATCCAGCAGTGAAGAAAAAAACAAAAAATTCATGGAAAACATAGAAGCCTGTGCTGGCTATATGGGTGGGGCGGCCGACTCTTCACGCGGACCGAAGTCTCGCGGAGAACGACATGAAGCCAAGCTGTCGATGGCGGCGTGTGGAGCACAATGAAATGAGAGAAGCGCGGACAATTAGAGCGACTGACTTAGCCAAAGATATGACTGGCAGTGTGGCATGTTAACTGCTTCTATATTAGGTTGGTGCATAGGTATTTGCCCCCTGTTTGATCCTTCCGTATTTCGTTTGCATGGATGTTGGTATTTCGTCATCACGTGTGCGTGACGTGTACATGATACTCTTTCACCACACTAGCTATCACTCACCCACCCTGCATTTGCAGGCTACAATGCCGCACAATTACCAGTGCAAAACCATGTCACAGTGGTGATTGTGCGGCATTGTGGCCTTCTTCGGGTCCCAGCCCCCGTCCTTCTGGGACGATGGAATCGACAAGCTGCCTGAGCGTTGGCGTCGATGGTGATGGTGCATACCTCTAATCTTCAGGCTGGTTCGCTATTGAGATATTTACAAAAAAGTCGGGGGAAAGAACTTATGCACCAACCTAATACAAATGAATAAAACGGCACATACCTCTGCAGCTGCGAAACCGCTCACCTCGCGCTTGGTAAGGAACATTATTCTCGGAGTTGCGTGCACGGCGTATATTTAACAAATTCCGTAACGGCAGAGGCTTTTCATTCCACAGCGACTTTTAAGCATTTACCGTCTACATTACATGACTTTAGTTGATGCAGGAAATGGTTTTTCTATAGGGAAAAATCACTGTTTTGCAACCAATGCCAGTTTGGATGGCACACCACAGCAGGATCATGACTGAACTTTATGATCCTACGGAGCTACTATTGAGCAAGATGATATAACACCTGCTTCACCGTCCTCTTAATTCACGGTCTTGCTAATTATGGACTTAACCAGTCGGATCGCCCAGCTCTCGCCGGGCGCTCCTCCTTCTGTGACATGGCCCGGCTTCGCCGGGCCATGCGGATTTGCCGCGTGCTAAGTTAAGGATCGTTGACCAACCACACTGTTCAAAGGAATCTTCTGCATCAGCCAAGAACTGAAAAGCAGCGCTTGTTCCGTCAAGACGCAGAAGCAGCAGCAGCGCCCCCCCCGCATCACAGAAGGAGGAGAGCCGGCCTTAGCCATCGACTGGTACGTTCATAACCTACACGGGAATAGTGCAGCCTGTTAGGATAGCCGCTGAAGCAGCCTATAATTTATGCATTCTGTCTTCCTAAAGCGTCTTGCTTTGGAATGCATTCAGCAGTGGAACCCTTTAAATGGCCCTCACTAAGGTTGTTGATGGAAGATAATTGTGGTAAGAGTGATTAAGTCAATTGCTGCTGTTCATAACATCTCTGTAAACAAACCCCATGCATTTGGAATAGAGCTAGCTTAGCGGTCGTACATGATGTCGTTACTAATAAGCAGTGAGGAATGAGTTCTGTTGGAATCATTGAGATCGTTATACTTGAGTCATATCGATCGCATTGTTGTTGTGAGCGGTGAAGCGGATTTTCCCATGTTACCTTGTCACTTTTAGCTCCTATCACTTCCGTACCCGCCAATAATATTCCCGTCCCGTACTATCATATCACCCTATATCACCTCACGGATCTGAGGTCCCACTGTTGCTGTAACCTGCGTTACGAATTTGATGACCCTCCCTCCCCTTCCGAGGCCCCTTATCGGATCTTATCAACTGTTATCACTTTCTGTCACCCGCCAATAATGTTCCCGTCCCACACCCTATCACCTCTCGGATCCAAGGACCCACTGTTCCTGTGAGCCGCACTATGAATTTGGTAGTCCTTCCCTTCTAATGCCCATTATCAGATCTTATCAGCTGATATCACATCCTGTCAGCCGCAAATAATGTTCCCATCCCAAACCTTATATCACTTATCAAAACCAAGGTCCCACTGTTGCTGTCACCCGCGTTATGAATATGGTGACCTCCCCTTCTAACGCCTCTTATCGGATCTTATCAACTGATATCACTTCCTGTCACCCACCAATAGTGTTCCCGTCACACCGCCTACATCACTTCTTGAAATCAATGTCTCACTGCTACTGGGACCGGCGCTATGAATTTCGTGACACACAGACAGACGCACACACAAACATACACACACAGACAGACATACTTAGTGAATTATATAGTGAAAGATCATGCATCAACCGTTCCTAGAGAGCAGTGGTGTGTAATTGGTTTCGACGTTGACCTTGTAGAATTGAGAATCAGGGCGCTGACATATTGATGCATAGTTCACAGGAAAATGGTTGTCTGAGCAGCGGTGAAGCTTGAAATAGTCAAGTCACGGTTGCTTGGACTACAGAGTGTGAAGGAAAGTGAACAACGGCACAGGGCTCTTATTGTTTCTCATCGGTCGCTATCACCACCTGTCTTCGGTGTCGCTGTATTCTGGTCCTTAAAGACAGCTCCCTTAAAAGTGTCGTGGATGGTTGCTGCTCAATTATGAAACAGTAGATAATAAGTAATTCTCCAAAGGAGAAAAAAACGCAGGAAGAGTCCTCAAGAACATCATAAGTTTATGTCAGCAGTGTGATTGTCAGGTACTCGAAATCGCTTCCTGACAGGCACACCGCTCTGCAACCTGTGCAACCCCTCGCTCACAAATCGCTTTATCGCATCTCCTAGTAGCGAATATCATCCAATGCAAAGAAAATCATACGAAAAATGGCAAAAAATGAATGAACACCCCCTAAAAAAAAGGAAATTTCGAAGCTCGGCGTCTACAGCATCTCTTAGTGCATAGCGAGCTTTTGCACCACAAAAATTGCATCGATTACGTGATTAAATTGCATCCAATTGAACTCGTGGTTTTTACGCGTTTTACCTTGCGAGATGGGTTGCAGTTGGCTGCATGTGCTCCTAATGAATAAAATGTAATAAAGGAGAGCAGAATTATTTATGGGCACGAGCGTGGTCAGCAAAAAGGACATGCAATTCCGATTAATGCCCGCCGCCCCAACAAAGAACAACTGAGCGGCCGGAGGGCATCTAGCAAGTGGGCGGTCCAACTGGGCGGGCGTTAGAACTAGAACTTTCAGCGGCTGTAGCTCGCTCCTCGCTCGCTGTGGAGTCGCGAGAGTGGGATAGTCTCTAGCTTGGGGGCTGGACTACTTGCACAAGGAAGGACGACCATGCACTACTCGAGCGCGGAGCTGCCTTTAAACAGCTTCCAGCGTGAAGGCACTCAAGCATTTATCACTGAATACTCTTTCAACGAATTTTACTACACCTTAATCGTTGTAACTGTTTTTTTTTCGCCATCAGTCCACCACACGCAGAAAGAATTTGACCGTCGCGGTAACCAAATGTAATGTTACTTCCTGTGCTGAAGAAGGCATCCAATCATGTCTGTCATCTGTCAAGCGGTGCTTGCCTGCTAGCAGACTAACAGAAACTGCTCGTTGTAACGATATATTGCTAGCCTGACTTCGCAATGGGCTCGATGTTCGCTCGTCAGTTGGAAATCCAGAAGGCAATGGGATCGCGCCTGGGCGCCTGTACATGAGCGTGTACGCCGGAAAAAGAACTGGACAGACAGAAACTCGGAAACTGCCATATTATTAGCACAGAATGCTAATAAGAAGAAGTGGTTTGTATTGAATTGAAGGTTATTTGAAATAGTTTTCAGGAATGAGACTTATTATACCCCTCGTTGTGGTCATGTCATTATTGTGCAGCGTCGCGGACGGATTCGATGTAAGTAAACTACCGGTTTCAAAGCTAGCTTATTCTAGTTCGCAAGCTGTAACGCTCGGGGCTTCTGTCTGTGAGTTCGAAGTAATGAAAACAGAATCACAATTGTTTTTAGGCGGGTGTGGCATGGCCCGACCTTTTGGGCCGCAAGCGTCGTTGAGAGCATGATCGGAAGCGATGCAAAGTTTCTGAAGACAAAGGATCATTTTGCACATGAATTGATATAAGTACCCCGAACTATACAATAAATGTGTATCTGCGCCGTTCCAAATACTTTGTTCTTCAAACGCTTGCTATGCTCATCGTCAGCTCTCACCACCTGCTCTCGCCTTCACCACCCACCACCAGTGATCGTTCCCAATCCAACTCTTTGTCACCACCTGTGATTCTTCCCAATCCACCCCTATGTCGTTTTTGGAACTAACGTCCCAGCCTTACTGTGCTATCACTTCCTGTCATGTACCCATTAATGTCCTTGTACACTTCAAGCGAAGCGACGTTGATCCTGAGTGTTACACATCTCACTCATCGTCTCATCTCATGAATATCGTGGAACAGGCTAATGTGCACACATTCGCAGACGTATAATATTGGGTTGTCACAAAAGTTCGTGGCATTTTCTTTTCGAGCTAAATTTATTCCTGGACAACTTCACCTGCGTGTTTAGATATGGTAGCCAACCGTGTTTAGGTACTTCTCGTGTGAGCCTTATGTACTGCGACTGCTCATTTAGTAATCGGAAACACTCATCCATTTCGGATTGTGTTGATGTTATAATGAAGCAGTCGTCGAGCAGTACATAAAAGCGGTGCGACTCAGTACTGGTTCTTCAATTCTGCTCATAAAGCAGACGCAAGTACTGGTGCTAGTCGCTGACCCATTGCCAAACCTCTGACTTGAGAATAATACCGTCCTGACCATTTGAAGATATTTGCAAGCATTCCTCAACCAGAGTCATGATGTGGGCTTTATTTAGTCCAAAGGTGTCAATGGCGGTCACATGCTCATGCAGCTTTTAGATAAAGCCTGTAGCGCTTCTCCGTTTTGGTCTCGTGTGAGCCTTATGTACTGCGACTGCGCATTTAGTAATGAAAACACTCGTCCATTTCGGATTGTGTTGAAATGGACTGGGAAGTACCTAAACACGGTCGGCTACCATGGCTAAACAGGCAGGTGAAGTTGTCCAATGGCGTTGCTAACGTGAAGTGGTACCGCAAACCTAGCTGTAAAAATATCCTGATTCACGCAACGTCGTCACATCCTGCTGCTGTGAAACGTGCAGTCATTAGGAACATGATCACTACAGCAACGAAGATGTGTACTGGCGATGAAGAACGACTAGAATCAAGATCTCTAGCTTCAAAAATTGCTAGAGAAAATGGTTATGCGGTACGAGCACATCGCAGAACATCGAACGCTAGCCTGCGACACAGACCACGCCAGGGGAAATTACCCTTATGCCTTCCTTTCATTTCCGATGAAGTGAGCACTGAAATACACCGCAGTATTGTGCGAGCACAGTTACAGGAAGATGTTGCCTTCGGTGAATATTCCCAACAGCAGCGTCACACGGCAACTCTTCCTGCCGTTTGTATCAGAATGCGAGCTACAGTAAGGATGACGTGCGCTATGACAATTTTGACTTATGCGACACGATGGGACTCAAGTGAGACTCATTCGTCCTTACTGATCCTACTAACATACAGCGAGAGCTAGGCTCCGCACAGTGGAACCTTCGGTGAGTTGCTCGCAGTCATTACCGGGTTATTCGGTAGCGTTCGCGACGGTCGGAAACGCTAGAGTGGATAAGGCGCTTGGTCGAAGGTTACATTAAAAGCTTCGAGCCATTTTCAGGCCTCTGAAGAAGACGAGAAGGTCGAAACGTAGGCCAATAAAAGGTTCATCTAAAAACCTCGTTTGGCAGAAGTAACTAAACATTCGACATCATGCCGAGGTTACAACAAGGGACAACATGATGATTAATAGCCGTTGTGTTGTCTGTCTCTATCGGCACGCTTATATTTTTCCACTGGTTCCCGAAAAGCTGTGACACGAAGACTGCTTGTAAATCTAATACGTTGATGTGGTGAGTTGCTTCCTACCAGAACAGTTTTCCCCCTTTGCGTCTCTACCGTCACAAACCGTCACCCAACCGTTCTTGGAGGCATCCGTCACTATAGAGCTGTCAGGGAAGAAGTGCGTGAGCAGGTATGGTGCCGAATTGATGGGAAAATGATAACATTTACGCAGTTGCTTCGAAGAACTCCATAGAACAATCCCAGGAAGCTGGACAAATTTACATGATGGCTGAAATTGTTTCGGGTTTCTGGATTGACTCCATGATACGAATTCACACCCACCGCACGAACCTACTAAGGCCACGCCGCCTCAGCGGCGGCGGCCGCAATACCACTAAAACACCAAGTTCCGGAAAACTTGCTCCCAAGAGTAGTCTGCCCTGCTGAATACGAATACCACATTCGCTTGGCCCGAAACCCCCTAGAGCCCGCGCTACAGTCGTTGGCGCCAAAATACCCTAAATCACGGGCGCCTGTGGCGCGGGCGTCAGGAAGTTTCAGCTAAGTGAATAAGATATTCGTATATCAGGCGGGTGGCGGCAAACTACCCTAAAGAGACACATTGAGGCCGAATCCGTTCCACGAATAAAAAAGTCGGTCAGGAACTGACTCAATTCTGGATGGTGGGGCAGTAAAGGGTAAATAGCGCCCAAAAATTTAACATAGCAGATCACCCATTAAGCACCAGGTTGCGCGACATGCCATCAACAATGCACGGAGCAGAGCACTTCTCTTACGGGGGGTAATTCTCGCAGAAGACCACCCTCCGTAAATTTTCTTCTCTGGTGCGATCCCTTCCCTCTTCTCTATCATACACATCTTACTAACAGCCCCTATCTTCCTTCTGTTTTTACAGTTTTCCAAAAATTTCTCTAGCTTTTCTTAGATAAAATTAATTTGAGGACAAGAGCGTCGTTTATACCTGCCCACGACCATCTCTCTCGCACGCCTGCGACCTCCACCCTCAGTTATTAATATTAGGTTGTCCGGAAAGTTCTTAGCGTTTTGGGTGTTTAACTTTAAACGATCATAACTTTCTTAACACTCATCGGATTTAATCCAAATAAGCACCATTCGAATCAGCACACTTTTGCCAATGTGCAGCAGTCGAGAAATCCCATCAAGAAAAAACTGGGTGGTCGAGAATCCACGAAATCTGCGAAGGTCTTTTTTGCCTGGTCTTAATTGATGAAGTATTTTTCAGCAAGGAAGTTCTGAAAATGTCTGAAAAGGTGACAGTCGGTTGGTGAAAGGTCTAGAGAATATGGTGGGTGAGGTAGAACTTCAACTCCCAATTCGTTCAATTTATGGATAGTGATTTGTGAAACGTGTGGGCGGGCGTTGTCATGCAAAAGAATCGGACCCTTTCTTTTGATAAGTGTTGGCTGCAGCTGACAATATTTTCGGTACATTTGGTCGGTTTGTTCACAGTAGGGTTCTGCTGTGATGGTTTGGCCTGGTGATGAAAAGTTATAGTGGATTACAACAGCCGATGACCACCAAACCTGACCAGAATTTTTTTTTCGCGAGGGTTCGGCTTTGAAAATTACCTCGGTGGTTCCTCCAAATCCAACCACTGTCCGGAACGTCTCCTGTTATCATACATGATCCATTTTTCATCACAGGTGACAAATCCGTTCAAAAACGGGTCAATTCTTTTGCGCAAAAGCAGTGAAGAAGGAACCTCGAGACGTGCCGATTCCTGCCGGTCACTCCGATTGTGGGGCACCCAATTGTCGAGTTTTTTCACCTTCCCAATGCGTTCCAGACCATCTGCAACAGTGGATTTGCCAAGGCCTAGCTCTTCTGCTATCTCTCGAACTGTTTGGGATGGGTCAGCCTCCAAAATCCCCCTAAAATCCTCGTCAGATATTGCTTTAGGTCGACCGCTATGAGGCTCACCTTCAAGGCTGAAATCTCCAGAGCGAAATTTATTGAGCCATTGCCGCACAGTGCTTTCTTTAGCACTATTGGGCCCCCACACCTGGTTAATTTGTTGAGCTGTTTCGATTGCGGATTGCCCCAATTTATAGCCGAAAAAAAATCGTCCGAAGTGCTCTTTTCACATGCTTGAAAAAATCTTGAAAAAAGAGGGTTTATCAAGCAATGGTGAAACGGCAATTATACCATCAGATAGCGCAAGAAATTCTCTACAGGATGTGCTACTGAGAAGCAAGGCAGAATGAGTTTTTAATCAGCAGTGAATGTACAAAGATTAGGTGCACAAAACGCTAAGAACTTTCCGGACAACCTAATAGAAGTCAGAATGACGGCAACTACTGCAGCTGCCTAGATCAATCGTATCCAGAATGCAACTTCTTTGGCAAGGATCCAGCGATTACCGTGGAGTTCAAACTGGTAGGGACTGCTTGAAGGCCTGAATCGTGCGCCTGTATCGCAGGCTATAAACGCAATTCAAGATACCTTGACACCTCATCGTAATCACGCATTCGTCACCATCCCACCACCCCCGCAATAGGGAAAGCTGAACTCAACAACCAGTAGTAAGATTCTATGGCACCAGAAAAATACTTGACTAAGTATGAACCCTACCCCTCCATGAAGCTCCTAGCATACGTGTCCTGGCACGAGGTGACTGGTTCATCTTAGTAACACTCGTGACGTGCTATGGCCGCGTTTATACTTGGCGACTCGAGCTGCCATGTCGCACTACTCACTACTGCTAAATTAGAAGCGGTACGCAACTGCAAGCAATGTGACTGAGTCATAATTGAGCGATCAGCCATTAGCTTTTTGTTGCAACGAGACGAGCGATTATACCGTGAAGTGAAACCCTGTAAAAGTTGTTGATGCAATCGTGTGCTGTATCGCCGCTGCGAGTATTGAACGATTACCCTTCTGTGTAATCATCATTCGTCACCATATCCCACCAGCGACCTCACAAATAGCACTGATTTCATATCTAATTTATATTACTGTGCAAAAGGAGAACTCATGCCTAGATGGGTAGAAACCTCCAGTTGTCAATTGCGCATCGTGTATCCAAACTAAATGCTACAATCCGGTCTACTACGTATGAAAGGACGCGTCAGGCGGGATAGATTTGTCTCGTGGCAAACACGTTTTCATACGTTTTGTTCAGAGTACAGCTCCTGATGTGGCGAAATGATGGTGTAATAAGCTCATTCTCTGAAGAGAATCCGGTTTGACGCCCCCCCCTCAGCTTATGGGCAGGGTCTTGTACAGTGCCACCGATTCCCAACATTTTTCATTTTTTCCCAAAATCTTCCGCGACAAGGGGTATATGCTAGTAGAAGAGAATCATTTCTTAGTTTCACAGTTCAACTTCCTACCCTTTTCCGAAATTCCTCAAAGTTTCTACTCTCCTAAAGAATTGTTGTAAAATAATAAAATAATGCCCATTTTTCCCACAATCAGCACTTTCCAAATAGAACGTACCAGTCGGATCGCTGGCTAAGGCCGGCTTTCCTCCTTCTGTGATGCGGGGGGGGGGCTGCTGCTGCTTCTGCGCCTTGACGGAACAAGCGCTGCTTTTCAGTTCTTGGCTGATGCAGAAGATTCCTTTGAACAGTGTGGTCAACGATCCTTAACTTAGCACGCGGCAAATCCGCATGGCCCGGCGAAGCCGGGCCATGTCACAGAAGGAGGAGCGCCCGGCGACAGCCGGGCGATCCGACTGGTAATACCATAATGCACATGAACCACGAAAAATCACGAAAAGTTATCAACCGGGAAAATTTTTTTCCTAGTATGGCGAATTTATCTCGAAGCCGCATACAACCCCCCTCCCCTCCTAACAACGACCAAATACGACCCCCCCCCCATGTGTTTCACACAACGGTGCTGCACCCTGGTTGCTGCGAGTAAGCGACAAGCTTGTACCATGTCGTTCGCGTCAGTCGTTATCCACCAACTGTTGTGGCACCGTGCCTAACCCGTCCTGCCTTACACACCACTTCATCAGCAGCGAACAAGACTGCAGCTGGATATAGAATTTATCCTCGAGTTTGGCTGAACATTACTGGGTCTTCGATCGACTCGCAGCCCAGCAGTACAATGCCGACATGTTCATGGATCTTCAGAGAAAGTACTCCTGCCGAAACGTTGCCGGATCCATAAGAAAGCTTTCCACCATTGAAAGCTTTCGAGTTACATTGTGTGAGCACTATGTGCCATCGCTTGCCACTGCAACCATGGCAAGCTGTCATGGAACCACAACGACAGCCGATTGACATGTCTTCTGTATTGCGCCATAGCTTTGACTTCCATGCAGAGGTGAAGGCAAGGTATAACTCTCAGCTAAGGCTTTTTCGTATGAGCAGATGTGCTCTTAGTTCAGAAAAATCCAAGCGTATACAGGACCATTCTTTACTGATCCATGACGTCATCATGGGCGCCTACCTAATTTCTTGTCATTACTGTTCCCCCATTTCTGAGCTAGCAACTTTGTTTTCCGAGATCTTTTCAGGTGTTCTTTAGAGTAAGAACCATCATATGAATCCTTCATCGAGCACATTCGACATCTCAGTATTGTCTTCTGAATGAGCCCTGCACTTATGACCCCCCTGCTTCGGTGTCAAATACGACCCCCTTCCCCGTTTGTGATTTCCACAACGACAGCGGCCGCGGCAGGAGATGGCTTATACTGCGCACACAATGTGTTTCGACGAGCATTGGTTCACAGATACATCCGCCGATGCTTTTATTAGGTCATCCCATTCAAACGTGCCGCTGGTTTTTTTGAATAAAACAAAGAGGAGAATAGATAGAAAAGTGATATTTTAGCTTTAGGATGAGTAAATCCCTCCTTCACCAATGACCCGCTCCCAGTGCCCCGAGGGCCTTTGGACCTCTGGTACCTTCGATTTTTCAATAAGTGTGGGTAAATTGCTGTTGTTGCCAATTTCGGCAAATGACAAAACATTGTAGCGTCTGCCGTTGGAGAGTACTCTCAACTGAATAGAACAGTTGTAATCGCATGGCTTTATGACGGGCGAATGGGGCGATTGAACCCAGGTCTCAGTATTGTTTGTGTCCCAGCACTGATCTACAATACAGTTACTCGGGGTCTGGTACTATGACGAGCAACGGTGGCCTTCTTGTAGTTGTGTGGTATCATCCATTTGTCGATCTGATTGCCGAGGAACAGGCAATATACACCGACAGCGACGATTTTATTCTCTGTATAGAGCCGCCTGAAAGCCACAGTGTGGGAATCCTTCGCTATGATGATCATCCACTTGCGCCCACGTAACTCCTCATGGTAGAACTCGGGCGGCTTCTCATCTGCATTCATACAAAATTGACGATTGTGAGTTTCGGCTCGAGGTCCAAGACCACCCATATTTCATCTAAGGCCGGGGTGCGTTTTCACAGTTGTGAGTGACATCTCATGCTGAGAACATTACTGCTAGATAGAATCGGTACTGCGTTCGTGCTTCTATAAGAAAATTGGGTACCCATGCGCACACCCCCTTGACCATCCTCAGTTTATCGGTCATAACACGTACAGTAATTGGCCTCGCGGGCAGGCTCGACAAAGGTCCAGGCTCTGTGATCAGACATTCAGCGCTTGACTTCATCCACCCTTTTTCTTGTGCAGGATGAATATTATGGGACCATCCACGACAACAAATTTTTTCCTTTCTTCCTTGTACGGGCTCCTGAACCAAATCTTCCACCGTGTATTTCGAGAACACCCTTACACACAACTATGGTCCGGCGCAGGTCAAATTTGAGCAGCGCACTTTCCTCTTATGACGTCTGATTTGAAAAACCGGCGCCGATTTTCACCACTCGGGCTTCTTTTCAATTTCTCGAGAACTTCTTCTGGGGCTAGGTTCGCCAAATTTCACAGATACACAGCTTAAGGTACTAGCTTCCAAATGGTATAGTAGCCCGCTGCTCTATCCCCTTTGCTTTTCTGCCATTCCTCTATATGTAGCGGCACGTTTGAATGGGATGACCTAATATGTATGCATCCGTCTGATGTCATGAAATTTGTAGCGCTCGGAACAATGCTACAATGTTAGAGAAAACAACGCAGTTCGAAGATGGGGGGAGGGGGGCATTTCGCACTTTTGCTACTTCACATCAACCTGTCGACCCATCCAGCCAGCCTCTTCTCAAGTTGACAGGTTTACCATGATGGCTTAAAGCTTTCTGTAGCTTCACAAGAGTTCACAATTTTAACTAGAGGGATATGTGACAAGAGGATCGTAATTCGCCGCGCTGCTGGCGTCGCGTGCGACGTCTCGTCTGCAAAGGACGATGGTTCCAGGTAGTAGATGGCGACAACATGCAATTAAGGACCGAAAACAGTAATGACTGTCTACGATGACGGGGTCTACATGAAGTCCGGTGCTCCATTCGACAGGTTAAAACGAGTTATGAAAACGCCGCGCCCATCGCCGCGCGTGGCGGTGCGGCAAATTACGATCCTCTTTACCGTCTCTCAAGTAGAGTGAGGCCTGTAAACCTTAACTAGTGAAGCAACGAAAATGCAAAATGCCCCCTCATCGCCGAACTGTGCACGCAGATCGCAGGTGCAGATGAAAGTTTACAACGAAGCGAAAGGTCGAGATCTTTGCTGGCCCAGAATACGAAATAGGTCCCTCAGATAAATCGCAGTTCTTGCACATGCAAATATCATCCTGTACATTCATAACGTTTTATTTTTGGTGACAAAGTATACTGTATAATATGCATATATTTTCCATATAAACAGAGCATTAAAGAAAATGGAAAGCTATTGGAATCCGTTGAATTTTTTGCATTCTGAATGTGCTTCCCATGAAAAGCTATCCTTTTGAATTTGAATTCAAGATGGTACAAAGTCAATATAAAAACCGGCGTATTGCTGAAGGCACTATTATTACAGTTCATTCTTCCATGGTCTATCACGATGCCGTATGATATCACCTTGTTATTTTATCTCTACTTTTCATAGATATTTAACTGACATGAGAACGTTACGGGGATGGAGGCTCTGCCTACCAACTCGGTAAAGACCCTGTTTCGTAAGGTGCCAGGAGGGGTGTACTGAGCTCACTTCCGGTTGCCCTTTCTACCAATGATGATCGGTGATGGCCAATTGAGAAGAAAATGGTGGAAGGAGACACTGCCAAAGAGCCACCCGCTGATGCCTGATTTAGGGGCAGTTTACACGATAAATCCCTGAGACGAGAAGAATTCAGACGCCTGGCAGTATATAATTCCGCGACCCTAAGCAGATGTTGCGTGGCGTCTTTTCCGAGGGAGATACCCTCATAAGACCCTATCAAGCTACAACATACCGACTCGAACGCCCACCACGTCCGCCCGCCCACAAATGGACGACCGTATCTGATGCTCGTACTGCTTCCTTATGAAGCTTCTGCGGTGCTGCATAGTTATATGAGTTCATACGTGCAGCCGTATCTACCGTATCGATTATTGGCAGGATGCCTACGGGAACTCGTCCCAAATTGCTTTTTGAACCGCGTAGAACAAAGGCTTTTTTGCAGGTTTCTGACCGTCTCACTTCGTTTTTTTTCGCCATTTTTTCACTATATAGGGCTCTGTAGCATATTGGGTCGAGTGCCAAATTATCGTGCCAACTGCCTTTAAGTTCGGCTGATTGCCATGATTTACACCGCGCGCACAGCATTTAGGTCTTCTTCAGTATATAGATTCTATCTGACACATACTAGAACCTGAATTCGAATATATTGTGTAGAAGTTATCTAATACATTTTCAGCAATGAAACTCTGGTTTTTCTCACTCGTTGTCATCATGTTCTCTTGTGCAACGTTCAGAACGCAATGGTAAGTATGGAGAGACTACTGACCGATGGGTATTGAGTCTAAGTGCACCTATCACCTATTTCATGACCATCAACTCAGCATTTTACTCCTCGGACTTCTACTTCTTGAAAAGAAAAC
>MU913214.1:16427-31599 GCA_036418165.1 Cooperia oncophora | reverse complement strand
GTCTCACTAGAAACAGGAAACCCGATTTGTTTAATAGTGTTTCCAGAAACTAGTTATGGTTGCCCTTACCATGATATTTCCGGCTCCTATGTCTCGCAAATCTCTTTCAGCATCGTACTTTAAATCGGAAGATACAGACAACCATATAGACCGTTTTCGACCAAGCAGGTAGTTCTCGAAAATTATCGCTGCCACGGTTCGCCCCTTTCCAACGCCAGCTCCATCGCCTTAAAAATAATTAAAACTTCGCTGAAGTGCCGGCGAAGGCAAGACACATAACTGTTTCATACCTATTAAATATCCTATCCGCTCTCCGCTGGGAAGTCTTTGCTGATGCATTTGACAGGCATAAATAACGGCTTCCAGTTGTAGGGCAGATATGGAACCATTATCGATTAGCTAGAACACAAATGTTCATTAAGGACAGAGAAGACACTGAAAAAGGGAAACATACATATTCTGGAATGCTAATCTGGTATTTCACATCAGGCGGGGCCACGCTACTAAGTGAAGCCGTTTCTACAACACTATCGGGATGGGCGACACCAGAGCGGAGTTTGGCTGGGACATAGTCCGCATAAGTCTCTGCGTAGCCAAGATTCTCTTCCTGAAAGTGCTATTTCACAGAAAAGCTCGTAATCATTTCAACTCAACTGAAGCAGAACGAACATCTTCATCGATTTCGGAGCGCTTTTCAGTAGCTGACTGGTGAGCTAGCTTCATTTCGTCTTTGGCTTTTTGTGATTTCGAGTATGGTTTTGACGGTTGCGCGTTTGGTACAGGCACCGAAGACTGAAATGATCACAACCAATGTTTTTGGGGTGTTCGCATGATAGCAAAAGAAATGATTAAGTAAACAGTAATAAACTGCGAACTTACGTTCAGTGGGGGTCTATTTGTGGGTACCGGCGTACTCGACGAGAGCATTTTCGTGACGTCCAAATGTTCGAAAGCACCAACAGAGGATGCCACAGCG
The DNA here is from genome assembly GCA_036418165.1 of Cooperia oncophora. Lineage (NCBI taxonomy): Eukaryota > Metazoa > Nematoda > Chromadorea > Rhabditida > Trichostrongylidae > Cooperia > Cooperia oncophora. The sequence continues at coordinate 30,623 of MU913214.1, read as the reverse complement.
GCACCCACTACTGGCACTCCTCTTGTTGCTTTGTGTTGCTGTAGAGTTGCAGAAGATGAGTGGACCAAGGCAGGATGAGGCCGACGCACAACTTCCCCAGGTCTTACGCCTGCTGGACGAGATGAAGTAGAGTACTAAAACAAGAAATTGCAGCCGAAACGGAAGTCATGAAGTTTAGGGACCCTATGCTAAGGCCGAACCTGTTGTGTAAGTTTCTGTGAAGAAGCATTGTGGTGTTCAAATACCGCATCAGGTTCGCGAAAATTCGGCTTAAAATTGGAGAATTATTGGAGAATGAAACTTTATTTGGTTTAACTCTTGAAGGAACACTAGAATAAATCGAGCGAGAAAAAAAGGGTGGTCATTTACCTGTCCAGATGTATTTCCACCAGGTTCTGAGAACTCCACGTACGATGGAGCACCAGTTTTATTCCCACTCCAAGACGAAGCGTTAGAACGTGATGTTGAGTAAGCTGCAGCAGGTCGAACAGAATACCCTGAAAGGCAAAAATGTGCACATTCCACTCCGGTCATTCGAGAAATCGAAAAGAAACCTCCGCGAAACAGAAACTCCGCGAATTCCTTCCCTTCGTTCAACGCTTCCCTCCCACGAGATGCGCCCTCTGCGTGCCTGCTATGGAACTGACGCACCAGGCGGCAAGAGCTTTCTAGTCCGTAGTATTGCTGCCTGAACTTGCGAACTGCACTTCTGGACGCCGACGATTGATGCGCCCGCGGGATCTGAAATCGCATACATTCTCAAAGGAACTAATGGATGGTGAATAGGTCCCATGACGCGAAAATGCAGTGATGTTTGGGTTCAATATAAAGATATATAAACCTAAAGAACACTTCGATTTGGTCTGAAGCGAACGATACGGTTTTCGCTGACAATCACTCCACTCGCACAAAAAAGAACTTCAAAAAACACAATGCCACGGTCGATACTATACAATACTTCGCGAGTTCCGTTGCTTGGTCCCTGGTAATCTAGTTCCACGAGGCACAAACTTTCGAACCAGTCCGCCATTTGTGGCCGCACTTAAAGCTTGCGCTATAGGCATACCAGCTGGAATCGGCTTTCGTATCAAAACTGGACCTAAACACCAATTACATAACAGACGTATAATCCGCAGAAACTTTGAAAATTCACAATATGAGTTGGAAAAGCTCAAAGTAAATTATTAGTTTGCTGGTAGTGAGTTGATGACGAGGTCATGGTCAAGACTAGGAAATGCACCAGCGAAATGCCCCAAAAACTGCATTTACTGCAGTCAAGCAAGCTAAAGCCTCGTTGATGCTTCGCAACAATAGTGATTCCTGTAGCACGTGACTGTAAGCCACCCCGCTTCACCTGTCATCGATGAGCAGTTGAACGGCTTGGAAGTTTTCTTGTTAATATGATCAGATTAGAAATCGGATGAACCATTGAAAATTACAGCACCAGCTATTAGGGGATCGCACCCGCGAGATTTAGAGATCGCTCGAGTCGCGAAGCATGAACACAGCGTGAGAGGCGACATTGCTGAAACGCGGTTAACGGATAGTGCAAAGAACTCTTAATTCCGCGCAAGGCAAAGGCGCATGCACAGTCACAAGATTCTTTGCATCGTGTGCATCAGCGCAGTTTAGATGCCTTAACCTGTCATGAGTATCATATCCTTCTACTCAATTCCAGATTTCTCTTCACATACACATACAGAAAGAAGTGAATACATAAATTGATCTGTATTCACTTCTTTCTGTGTGTATGTGCACACACGTACGTCTATGCATACCGGTGTGCTTCTACATTTATATACGTACAGAAAGATGATTTATAACTAATTCAATGCCTGAACAAATCGTTTCTTCACGCAATTACATATATTTATTAAAGATCATTACTGAGAAGAGCTATAAGTAACTTCAATATAACAATTAGGTATCATCATAAAACGCTCTACTCCTCCTTTCTCTTACTAATGAGCACAGAAGGCGGGATATCTAGTTTCCGTAAGCTACCCTTCTGAGTCATCCCTCTCTCTCTGAACACTAATGAAAGAAAGTTCTATGAAAGATTATAGTCGTCTAGAGGCTACATAAAATCAAACCAACATCAAATTATTTGCGCTCATTTCGGGGCCAATTACCCATCACTGAGCACGACTGGAACAAATAAGTAAGAAGTTCTAACAGTTGAAGTACCTGATGGAGTGTTTTGACGAATAACCACAATACGTTGAGGCTCTTTCACCGGGTCCGTGGAGGAGTTCTGATGTTCGTAGTTACTGACAATTCCGGGACTTCCATTAACATTCCTAACAACGAGGGACCTATTCCTTCCATCTGCTGCTCTAGTGGTAGAAATCGTGCGCACTGCACGGTACACAGTCTGACCATGCTCCTAAAAATTGAAAAGCTGACCAGCTACAACTTAGCTCCAACGACGTTCTCGTTTGATTAAAGATTACGTTAATGAATGGACGCAGTAGCTGTGTTCTGGGTCCATCAGGCGTATGCACTACCTGACGAAATAATTGCCCTCCTGTTGGACTTGCAGTGTACACCTGCCTAAAATGTAAAGAAGATTACTTCGCCACTTTCCCAGAGGTACATTCTCTGTGAACCAGATACTACCTGATTTGCTTCTGGGCGCTCGGAGAGGATCCTGGTTTTAGAGGAACAGTGGCTAGTCTGGGGGCAACGTTAGCCGAGGAATTCCTCACCACACCGATGCCTGTACGCTCAGCGACAGGTGAAACAGTCGAAGTTGAAGGCAGCGACATTTCAACTGAAATTAAGCAACAAATTTAGTGGAGGCCGCGATGAAATGAGTTAGCATTTGCAAGCGTTTTTAACACGTTCCGGACCACGTGACACATATGGTGTGCCAAGAATATGTCTCCAGGCGATGTTTTATTTTATTAGTTGGTTTTCTCGCAAGTTTCAGTAATGTCAAGACTCGGTTACGGAAGAGATTTACCTCATGAGCGATTGAAAAAGGAGGACATTACTGAAGAAATACCAATGAAAAACGAAAAAATAATCCAAAGAAGCGCGCAGGACGGCGGTCCGCAATGTGTTAAATATGACAAATCCTTCAAATATATGCAGATATTACAAAGGTTACCGTGATTGTCAGAAGAGGTGCTGGCACCAGGAAGATCCTCCGCAGGTGGGGTGACTTCATTCTGTTCTCTGGACTTGTTCGTGGAAGGAAGTGTGGAGGTGGTTGGGGTTGCTTCCACACTGAACGAGGACGTCGAAGGAGAGGGTGCAACTTCAGTACCGGTTGAAGTCCTTCAAAACAATTGTTATTTCCTTTGTAGCGCCCTTATGCAGGCACGAAAACTGAATAATAAATACTGTATTATCTAGAGTATACACGTGTTTATACCCTATTTTCTTGGGGTATACGGCACACGCGACAACGTGCACCAAAATTTCCCAAACATACTTCAGTTTTTTTTTGTAAATCCTCGTTTTTTAATGTGTTTTCAAACACTCCAAGGGGAGAGGTGTCCTATACATAGGCGCTCCTTACAACTCAGGCTAGGGTAAATAAACAATGTCACTTCTGCAAAATGTAAGCTCTCACATTACTTATTATCAAAACTCTTGCGCTATCGCTTCCTTGTACTTACAAATTACTGCGCTACTAAACTGGAATAATGTGGAATATATGGGTACAAAAAGGCATGAAATAATCACATGGATGGAAATGAGTCATACGGCACCACGTGGAAGCTGCGAAACTGTCAACGGGAAAGGAACTTCTGTGAGAGCGAACAGAAGAATTGGGTTCTAGTGTTTTTAGGGGAGATGCTACGCAATAGCCAGCTCTCTTCCTGCCAAGAAGCGTTTAACAGAACCCATAAAAGATAGCATATTCCAAGGGGAAATTGATCAGTTTTGATTGGAAAAGTAAAGTGCGTAAACTCACTGGAAGGTTCATCAATTTTTGTGCTAATCTCCTGCCTATCTAATTTCATAGGGTGCCATCAAAGCAACGGGGGTAGGGGTGGGTCCAGTTCCGCTGAGCATTCAAGGCATTCAAAAGTATCACTTCGCTCGAAGTGGGTTCATCCACCCCAAAGTTTCACCCCTCCTAGTCATAGCCACGGTTTTCATCCCCTGGTATACAGCTGCTTCTTTGCCCTTTTCAGCGTTAGGTGCCTAGCCCTGACGGTGTCAACCCGAAACCACGATATTTCGTGGAAAGAGCCCTCAGTGGTGCGAATCAAACACGCGGGAACCCATCTTGATGATGAGAAGGTGGACAGATAAGCCCTTATGAGTAAGGATGGTTCTTCGCACCCTCCCCCTCCCCTTTCCAGATAATTACCACCAAAAACTGGCTGATTATGCGTGATCTGTAAAATTCAAAATGAAAGCTTACTCATGTGTGGAAGTGGCCGGAGACTCTGATGTTGGCGGTGCAGCTGTGAGGAACTCTTCAAGACCCGCTTCACTCAATGCGACCGAGAGAAGGTCATCCATTCAAAAGTTAAGGTTAATTATATTAAATATCCTGAAATTAAGAAGCTGTTTAAAGTCTTGCACAGTCTGTTCGACAATGTACGATGGAAGTAGAACAGGAAAACGATTAGTTCGCTTCACATTCCAATACACGAATCAAAATATTTCCTTCATGAACAAAACAGTTCTTTCCGAAATGTCACTCTACATCGCGATCATGATCGGAATTCCAAAACAACTCGAGACTACTTTTCGATGAAAAAAGTACGATTCAAATCGTGTGGAGGATGAATCTGCAAGTGCTGGGCAGTTTGATGGACCCCTTTGTTAATCAAATTCTGGTAAAGACGATGTAGTTAAAGATGGCCATCTAAACGAAAACATGTACTAGCCTCATCCGAAAAGAAATTCCCTCAGACCTACCCATGAAGCCCACCCTTGACACTTTGTAAGCTGACAACAGAGTAATTCGTCACCTAAGCAATCTCAAGCAAGCTGACTCGCATAATGGACTTTCGATAATGTTTGTAGGGTTATATTTCGTCATATTTCGCAACAGTATTCGAATCAACACTGCACTTTGCGCTTATTACGAAAGAACGAGACTTGTCTATTTGACCTTGAACTCCAAGTTTTCCCTTTTCGCGCTTCAGTGACGAGAAATAGTCGATCACGACCGAGAGCAAATTTATAACTGAAATGCAACCTACGCCTTCCAATATTTTCATTTCTCCTGAACCTTCTCGCCATTTTCCTTCTGAAGAGATTTTCTACGAGCAAAGAACAGTATCCTAACTGTGTGGAACAGGCAAGGCTGATGTTCAGCTCACAAGTCGATTGAGCGAGAACAAGTTTGGCGCGGAGACAGATGAGTGAATGCATCGTTGACTCAACACGACACCGTACAACATCACCTTTAAGTTGGCGTCAGAGCGCGACGCTCGCAAAGTGAAAATGAGGACCTCCCCTCTAAAATTTCATAATGCTCTTTTTTATTTACCAGTACGTTAGCCTGATCTTTTCAAACACATGTTATTTTTGTGCTGAACTGTCTCCTATAGTGTCACAACACCCACATCAATAAGAATTATGATATATTCCTCTAGAGAAGCCCTTTACCTTTGCAACAGAGCAAACACAACAGGCTTCTCCAAGTACACTGACGCGGAAGAAATAACAAAAAAAATTAATAAATCGCTCATGCTGAAACCCTCGTACTAGTGGACATCCCGTGGCAGCTGAGGCACGACCCTTGTCGTTGAGGAAAGCGTTGAAATATTGAACGAAACACTGCAGAAACTTTTGAATCCTCCAAGTTTCTGGAGTTGTTTTGCAGTGAATTCTAGTACATTTTCATGTTTTTACGACACATTAGAAGATAATTCACAAGCCAGTGACCAAGCATAGGTCGGTTAGTTGCTATACTTGAGGAAATAGATGCCAAGAGGAAATTATAAGCTGGCGTGCAACTTTGCGACTCGGAAAATTCGATGATTTGGGAGATCGAGCGATCCGGCGATCTGGCATTTTGAGAGCCCGCCGGATCGCAAAATCTCCGCAATCGCTAGCGATCGACGCCGATCAGCACCCGTCCACCACTTTGGCGTGCAGTCGCAGGGACCACCGAATCGCTCGATCTCCCCCAATCGCCAAATCGATACCGACACTTTCCCCGTCGCACGATCTCCCAAATCGCCGAAACTGCTGAGTCGTACAGTATGAACGCGGCCTTACAGCACACTTTCTCGATCTAATCGCGATAAGAGCAGCATCCAATGTGAAATAAAAAATGTCGAGACAATTCTCATGCAGCATACCATCCTCAGTCTTTTGAAACTGGGAAAGAAAACGCTTTCATCAGCAGTTGTATAGGTGAGTAAAAACACTGGAAACCTTGTGAGACAATGGCTTATTCCTATCGCCCCCTACAATTCGATTGTGGTCACAATGCTGTTTATTGCTGTTTTCACCGGGAAATAAAATATTAGGAATATTCTCCAAAATCCCCGGGATTTATCGGGAGGAGCAAGCTGCTGTGAAGGAAATCTGTAGTACTACTCGTGGGGTAGTTTCAAGAATGAGATTTGCAATGGGCCATTAAAGTTTAGTAAGCGGCCCAGTTGTAGGGTATCTTTACAACTAAACATCAATGAATCATATAAGATGGGCTGCTAGAGCTATGGAGCGATTACGAATCGATGGACGATGGGAACAATGAGAAAATGCGCGACGGGAATTTTTTCACTGGTGAAATGCGTATGAACTGCGGAAACACCAACGGGCACCGCCCCCGGCCGAGACCGACTGCCCTCGTCCTGGTCGTGTCTGCCCTTGCCCTCGATCAATATTCAGAGTGATCTCCGACATAAATGATCATCATTAAAATGCAAATCAACCCTTTCGCAACTCTCCGGGTCCGATTGTGGTGAACGCGAGCAGTCGCATCACATACTACAGATTTCTCCACAAGAATAACCTTATTTATTTCATGAAGTTCTCTTCTTTGAGAATATTTAATGTAGTAGTTGGTTTTCCCGAAAATACCAGGAGAAACTTTCGATGATATTTGCACAATCGCGGAACCCTGCATGGATGTCGCAGCGCGGCAAATTTGAATCGGGGCCAGGTGGTATCGACGCACGGGCTGTTCGTACACACGCCCTGAGTACTCTGACTATTTCATTTGTTTCTCAACATTAGCTCTCTCTTTGGAGAGCTGTGCTCTCCGAAGTCTCATTTTTATCTGGATGTGTGGTAACAGTATGAAAACCCAATGTTTATTTAAAAAAAAACTCAGAGGCACTAAAAGTCCCGAAGGTTTTTGAAAATAGCTTGCAATATTCCGGTGCCCGGCACCTTCGTCAGATGAAATTTTTAGCTTCTTGTTTACCTCAGTAAGATAGTATACCTAGTAACTTACACGGACTGCTCCCCCATCAATCCACTTGCTCCACAATCACGGGCTAGTCAACCCTCCCTGACCATACTTTTAAGTAATGGGATAATTTGTGACACGATCACATGATGGCTTGCATGTCACGCAGTTCGTCCCTGTGTTATTTCGGGTAGTAGTCGTGTTGTTTTCAGAGCCTCCAGTACTTTCGGGTTTCTATTGAGCGATGCAGTACTCTGATGATCAAGGGGGGGGGGTCCGACGAACGTGTTCCTTTATGCCTGGATAAACTGCTATTTGGGTAAGAAGATGGATCCCAGCGCTTCCGGTGTTCGTCGATCCGTTTGTAGAGGGGCCTCCCAGTTTCTCCCACATATTTTCTGCCCGCATCCTTGACACTACCGAATAAACTGTCCCCCTGAGTTGACAAATTTTAGAGTCGTTGCAGTAACTACAACCTGCCCTTCCACACTATCTTCATAAGGCCTTGAAAAAGTAAGAAGGCGTTTTAAATTTGGTGGAGGACGGAATATTAAGCGTATCGGAAGTGGTGAGCACTTTACTACATTATTTACTTTCAATGTTTTTATACGACAATACCAAAAGGATTCGTCCGCCGAGGCATGTGGTCTCCGAGTATGGGTGTGAGTGCTTGGGTAACCATTCTCCCCTCACTATATTGTCCACCATCGAATATGCTTCTGAGAATTGCTGGGTGCATATTCTCTCCTTCGCGACTACCATATTTCGAACAACAGTGGCTCTTACATATAGGAGATGCTATTAAGGGGAATGGTTACACAAGCACTCACACCCATACATGGAGAGCACATTCCTTGGAGGACGGTGTCCCCTTGGTATTGCCGCATCTGAATGAAAGTAAAAATTAAAAGTAAATAATGTAGAAAAGCGCTCACCATCCCCGATACGCTTAATATTCCTTCTTCCATCAAATTTAAAACACCTTCTTACTTTTTCAAGGTTTTATGTGTTGCTGCATTTCTAGCGCGAAGCAACACATTCTTCGAAGCTGGCTTCTTATACCAGGATTTCGGGATTCCGTTTCTACTCTGAACTATAGTGTTTAAGAATAATACAAATTATTCACTATTGAGGTTTTCCACAGTAAACTTGATGCTGGGCTCCTGCGAATTCAAATTTAATGTGCTTCTCTGGTTCGGCTAGGGACGGACCAGTTACGAATACGTCGTCGATATATCGTTTATAGCAATTTATAGAACATGTCTGTTCCTTTTGTTAAGCGCTTTTCAGTACTCGGGTCATTTCTGGGGTAGGTTCACCTATAGTTACTTCACTTGCTTACACTTACTTATAACCTAAAGATTTTCGGGTTTCTGGGGCTTTCTTTATTTTACCAATGCATTGTCCCACACACTGACGTTATGAAGTATTGAGAGGGGCTAGCACGCGCATAAGTTTATTTAGTACTAGTCGGCTAACTAGGGAAGGATGACAGGTCGAAGTTTCCCTTCGAAGGCCCGCAAAAACTGGTTACGGGGCTGTTGTCAACCAGACGTGCTCTCGCTGCGAGGGTCCAGGGTTATTTTCACGAGGCATCTACCAGTCCAGTAGTTGAAGGGAGAAGGTAAAGGAGGAGGGATCAGAGAAGGAAGGAAGGAAAAGAAGGAGGGAGGAAGAAAAACGGAAGAGAGGAGAGGCTTCTCCTCTCTTTCCGTCCTCCTTCAAGGTTGACAAGTGCCCTGAGACGTAACCATATATACTTCCCTTTCAGCACAGTTGTCGGAATTGTCCGTGTCGCGTGGTATAAATGCGAAAACTACGTCACGAAGGGATTTAACGACTTACCTTTGCTGATTGCGCAGTAACCGGCTTCTCCCGGAATACTTATGCATCGGCGGAAGTGAAGGCAGCAGCCTTTCTCCGTGGTTGCCACCCACTTTCGTAGCTTTCTCAAGGATGATACCTTCTTCCTTATTCAGGCAGAGCTCTGAAAATAGTTTTTTTCAATACTTGCTCCGCTATTACTAGAGAGAGAAAGTGAAAGCTCCAGTGAAAGCTGATTCCATATACACTCTAGTTCGCTGCGGACGGTTGGGCGTGTCAGGCAGTATGAGTGTTCACACCGTCAAAGCCGTTCTCTGCCTTCTTGTTGAAGCGCGCATGCGACAAAAAGTGGTAGAAAACGAGTAATAACGATATGATACAGTCATATCATTTGCTCGCTTTAACAACTGGTGGAGAACGGGTTTGGCACCGCGCCAAACTCATCCCGCCTGACACGCCCAACCGTCCGCAGCGAACCTCACTATACACAGCGGGTCGTATTCACCCTACGCCCGAGGGGTTTTAACGTGATATTGGACCCTTTCGGTAATGCAGCGACGTTGCTTTGCCAACTGCGCATTTATGACGTGTTTTTATATATTTGTTCTGCTCGACAGGTTTTTTCGTGATTGCAGTTCGTTGCTGACTTGTTAGAACATGGGAACAGAAGCCTTCCCACGCGCCGTTTCTCGCTGACAGATTGTACTCACCAACCTTGAATCCCTGTTTTTGTTGATATATATTTGGAAAATAACACTGTGCAGGTCATTCGGATTACGTTCTTGTTGGGCTATGTTCATACTTCGCGTCAGCGTACGCCACGTATGGCAGTCAGCGTAGCGTTTCGAGCGACTAGGGAGGTATGGATAACGATCTAGCGTTCTGAGCGTCCTTCAGCGTATGTCAGCGCAAAACAGCGTTTCGAGTGACTAAGAGTGTCTATATCGATATAGACGTTTTAGCGTCCACCAGCGTTCAACAGCGTTTAGACGATTACGTGACAACTAAACTTTTGGTGGGGGTCCTGCCACGATAGGCCAGAGCGCAGAGCAATAAGGGACTGCTACTGCCAAGGCATCGTGAGGTACAAAAAACACGATGCGAGCCAGGAGATGAGTTTTTTCGAGGGGAGGGGACACCGGGGTGGATGAGCCACTTAGTATGCGTGAAAAGTTGGAATGTGAAAGGTCAAAGTGGCCATAAATCGCCATTCAGGCAAGAGAGCGCAGAGAAGAATAGGGATTGAGTTTTAGTTGTCCGTAGACCCTTTTAGAGCGACTAAGAAAGTGGGATATCGATCCAGCGTTTTAGCGTCCACCAGCCTACAGCAGCGTTTCGAGCGACTGGCAGGAATATGGATATCGATTTAGCGTGCTGAGCATACAGCAGCGTTTCGAGCGAATAGGAAGTATAGGTATCGATTTGGCGTCCGCTCGAAACGCTGCTGTACGCCGGCGTGCGCTTGCGCTAAGTATGAATGCAGCTCGGTGTGTACGATTTCGCTAAGCGAAAATGAAGATGTAGTTTGTCAGGTCTCACCATTTCTAGTTAGGATGTTGGGACCCTTATCGGATAGCAGAGGACGCTGGCCATTTGATGGAGCGAATCTGATGCCAAACAGAAGGGCAGCCATATGTCACACTGTGTAATCGGTCGGTAATATAATCTGTATAAACAAATGATTATATGCCAAAATTAGAGGAGCTAGGTCTCCATGGAGTCTTCGCTTAGGCGCTAGTTCAATATTCCCTTTATACAGGCCTTGAAACCACCTTCGTTTTCGTTATAAATGGTCAGGGAAAAGAATGCTAGTTATACTTAGGTCTGGGGGAGATAAGTAAAATGGTTCACTTGTGGTTCGTTGTTTCCTTTTGAATTTAACGATCTTCATCCTCTGAATCGCAAATGTTTCTACGCACATTTGGCCTTCCATACAAAAAAATCCAAAAGTATGAAAAGAAAGTTTTCAACTTCTAGAAGCCGCTTGTGTATTCTTATGAATGCCGTAGTCCGTAATACCGAATTCTCCGGTACATAATGCTGTGTGCCTTCGTTTTACATCTATGTGCCATTTTTCGTGCCTTCTGCCTTGAACGGGAGATGTTTGTAGTCATACCTCTTTGATGGCCGTCACTTGGGAACTTGGGAGGAGTTATAAAGGTAAAAAATCTGGTAAAATAGGGAATTGTCAGTTGATAGCTTTAGAACTGTTCCCTCATTTTCAGTCTGTTTCTCTCTTTGCTTACTGTATCACGTGTCATCGGCTGTCGTTCATTTGCGCGCGCTCATCAAGCATTTTTCATCCGATTGTTGGGTTTCTGAGTCGTTCATTTCAGGAGGGCAGTATGCTTGGGAATGTGCTAGCACGAAAGCGAGGCCGCAGAAAGAAGAGGAATTCTCTGACACCTCAGATTGAACATTATGCTTCTCCGTGTAAACAAGAAGCACACCCGTCTGACGATGTGAAACCATGCCAAAATGTCCAAAACCGTCGAAATAATTCGTAAGTTGTTGTCTTTTCGTATGTTTTCGTTTCCCCCTGTATGGTTGCATCATTACAAAGCCACCTATGCTCGTAAAAAACCACGTCCAATTTTTGATTGAATTGATAGAGCACTTTTTGATACGCAAACCAAAGTCTTCTTCGGTTGTTTGCAGTTTTCAATCCCGGAAAAAACCATTCTTTTCAGGAGAAGAGCCGTACAAGATGTGTCGAACCACAAGATCACCGAGTTTTTCCCTGTGAGGAGAAGTTCTCGAAAGACTGGGAAACAACTCGAGGTTAGCACATGCTTTGAAATGTCCATTCAATTATTCAACGATAGACGCACCAGGACTGTTGCAAAACGTGGGAAAATATTTAAAAAAAATCAGGATCAGTCACAAGAATGGCAATCACATGCCCACTCGGGTCATATTTGAGATGAAAAGATAAGAATATTGATCAACAGCAGGGGGGTGGCTAGACAGAGGAAACAGCTATTGAGCTCCAAATTAAATACGTGCACCCGTCGGCGGTGGGGCCTACTACTGTATGATGTGGGTCACTTACTGGAACTTCGAAACTCGAGTTTACCGACCGCTCTCGAGGAATGAAGTAAAAAAAATTCAAATATTTCTAGTAAATTCTAGCGAAAGACCTGCAAGGAACAGCCGTCTTTTCTGCGGAACTTAAGCAGTTTCCTGGAGTAACTGTACAAAATCGATATTATTACAAGACGAGGATAAACAATTGACCAATTTAGAAAGAGAATCTCTATTTCGTTTATACTTGATCAAATTTTGAAATTTCATTAATAGCAATCTCATGTTGGTTCCAATTGTCCGCTTCTGATTCGTATTTGTGTTCTTTCCTCTTTTTGCCCAAAAGATTTGAACTATTTCATTATTAAGGAAGAAGAGAAGGGTGCCTTACGTGATGCTATATATAATATGACGAACGAAACCTTAGTCGAAGTTTATATGGACGAGAAGAAGGGGCGTGGCATCAGAGCAGGCAAATCTTTCGTGAAAAACGAGTTTGTCATTGAATACAAAGGTAGGTTTTTTCGAGCTCGTCATTTCTAAACTTTTTTGTTTTGCATATTCGTGGAATAGTTTCCTTTCGGCAGCGATCAGTCAACGCTCTTCTTCCTTATGAGCTGATTGCACATTGATTATAAGTTTGAAGGATAAAGCCTTTGCGTAAATCAATCCTTTCGGGATGCGGTGCGCATTTGGCTTCCATTCCGAATCGTAGCAACTGATCGCACGTGGTTGCGCCTATAGAATGAATTGCAGGGACCAGACGATGCACAAATCAGTGTTCTTATCCTCCCAGACAGTCCGTTACCAACTCCCGTCATGGGAGGGTATAAGGCTTGGTTGGCATGGGCGGGAGCCGAACCGGGATACGTTTCCTGGCCCGTTCGCGTGGTAAGCGTGCCACTTGCCAACCCCCGAGATCAGGGTACAGCATCGTGATGTGTGTAATGATGGTTACGTAGGTACGACCCCCCTCCTCCGAGAGGGGATGTTAGTGCGACCCCTCCACTTGGGTAAGGGTCTCGGTACGTCCCCCCCCCCTTCTCCAACACCTACCTATCCATTTCCCACATTTTCCAGTTTCCGGGGAGGGAGAGGGAGTAAGGGGAGTGGGTGTATATGGTACACGGTACACACGAAAGAGGAAACGTCAACAACCGGGAATATTTTTTCCCAAACGCAGCAATTGTCTCTCAGTGGCACATACGACCCATTCCTTCTCCCTACGATTGAATACGACCCCACCCCTCCCCAGCGGCGAAATACGACCCCCCCCTTATGCGTTTCAAACAACGATGCTGTACTCCGAGATTACTCCGCGTGACAACCATATTATAAAGTCTAGATTGCACTGGACCTTTGAAGACAAACGGCTCACATATTGTGAATAATGGCAGTCACTTACAAACCTGTAGTCGCTTTATGGCTCTGGAATAAAAAAAGCAAAAAAATGATGGAGAATGCCGGAAGAAAAGACCTGGCTGCCTCTATGGACGAGTTCTCCGGACTTTTTTTATGCCAATAAAAGGGTATCCTACTGCCTATGGCTCACCAATCGTTTCTTCCCGTGATTCAATCTGATACCATCAAACAGTGGAAGCTAAATAGTCTTTGAAAGTTGGGCCCAGACTACGAATACCACGAAAGACGCCTGCCAATTAGTTGAGCGCGGTGACTGCCTTTTATGACATCACATCTAGATGATCATACTCTTCAGCTCCGGTGAGAGACAGTTTGTAAACATCTTCTGTGCGCATTTGTGGTGGTTCAGCTCAGATACAACATAAGGACGTTCCCTGAAGCGATAAAAGATGATTTCTTCTGTTTTAGGGGACATGATGGATTACGCATCGGCGAAGGTCCGTGAAGAGGAATATGCTAAGGATCCATCCATTGGTTCATATATGTACTTCTTCAAACGCAAAAGCAAGAGGTGGTGTGTGGATGCAACGAAGGAATCAATCTACAAGGGTCGCCTCATCAATCACAGCGCATTACGTCCAAATTTACGG
>MU913213.1:0-31410 GCA_036418165.1 Cooperia oncophora | reverse complement strand
TGTAAGGACATTTTAATTTGAGTTTGGTAATGCTACCATTGAAACTCTTTCAACCGCTAATTCCATTTCCAACGAATGACGAATGTTGTTACCCTGTGGTAAACCCAAGACATTGGCAAACGCTCATTTGAAAGGAGAAAAAAAGATGGAATGGGCCGTGTTTCAAAACATGGGAATTGGGCCAGTTAGGGGAAAGCACAGAGATTCTGTTAGTGACCACTATTGTAGGTTTGACCATACGTCAGTAGTGCTAAAGTAGTGCCTGTTACCAATGCTCCGCTAGAAAATGACCACAGTATCTCCGCTTCGTTATTACTCTTTGTCCTCAGATAAAGCTCACTCGTTTAATTCAACGATCTTTGAGCATTCTGATGACGCAAAAGAGTCACGCCTTAATGAACGTTCTTCAGCGGTTACTGAAAACATTTACCGCGCTGCATACTGCACACTATGAGTGTGATTTTTGCATGACTCTCTAACGAAAACCGTAACAGAAGACCTGTCTTTGCTCGCTTGCTTAATTTCACTTGCTGCTGTCCACTATTACCTTTTTCTAACGGGCGGCGTCACGTCATTGACCATCATAAATTCGCCCTATGCCTGGTTACAACAAGGCAGGAGTCCCAGGCAATAAATCCTCCCCCTCCTCCACCCCAGTGGTGGTTCCTTCTGCACTGTAGCTAATGCGATCCTGCTATATATAAACGGCAACGTCTGCCTGCGGGCAGAATCGGTCAGCGGCGCCCGTGGCGCGGGCCTCCAGGTTTTCTGGCCGAGCGGATGTGATATTAAGGAGAGCAAACTACGCTAGGATACATCATTTGTGCCAAATCTGTCCAGGGAGAAAAAGTCACTCAAAAACTGGCTCGATTCCGAACGATTGGGGCAGTAAAGGGTAATCAATGCTCATGACTCTATTGAAAATCTTCGACACTTCGTCAATATTTATGCGCATTAGAGGCAGTTGGAACAATACGACTCTAAGACGCGTGGTTAATACACCTGGCTGAATAGGATTCCGCGACTCTGAGCAGGCGCTGCGCAGCGGCTTTTCCAAGGAATACACCCTTACAAGGCCCCTACAACATACACATTCGAACGCCCTCCACTCTCGCCAGCCCACAAATGGACGACCGTGCGTGATGCTGTTACTGCTTGTTTGCGACAGGGCACACCATTGGTTGGGGAATCCCCATAGGGGGGGGGGTCGTATTTGGCCGCCAGGAGAAGGGGGTGGGGTCGTAATGAGTGCGGTAGCCAGTATCAAGCAGCGCAAAGGTGTGCTGCTGTGCTGAGTCCTGTGTGCGGAACTTGCTTTGTAGAGAACTCGGATATGCAAAAAAATAGTACAAAACTTTCATTCATCAAACTGATCCGAAATACTATTATCAATAAGTCGACAACATCTCGTAAGTCCGTTGATGACTAAACAGTACAACTCATACTCTGGTTCCTTGCGGATGATGAGGCGTGTCCGTGATCACGCTTGGGGCTGAGCCAACCGGTTTATTTTTCGACAAACGACAGGACTACCATATCGTTCTTATCAGACGTTTTCAAGCAGTTGGTCTCCTTTATCGGAGTCAGCAATTGGCGGAGCACAGATCTGGCGGCGTCGACACGGACAAGCTCCATCAGAGGAAAACACTGTAAACAAGTGCACCCATTCGCCATGGACCTCCCTGAATCCCACACATTTGCTCGCGGGACATTACGCACAAGTTGCACCATCCCATCACCTCTGCGCGGACCTCAGTGCGCGGCGCATCCAAAGTCAGCGTGATCGGCGCTAAACGAACCATATTCTCAGAACTTTATTCAGCAATCCGATATTGTTATAAGTCCTTTTACCGGACTGACGTTTCGGCAGTATTGCCTTCTTCGGAGCCTGCAAATCAAAACCTATTTTCGAAACAATTCGCCCTAGTCCCATTTCAGATAGCATAGTGAAGCTCAAGGTAAAGCAGTCCATGAGAAACATCGTGAAGAGGGCTAACCTTTGGAGGAGATGGCGTTAGTAGTCGGCACCCTGAGCTTGAGGATCTGGTAGTGAGGCTTTTATATGTATTTGGAACGCGTAATTAGGGTCAACCTTGAATTTGAATTTAATAGGGCCGGGTCAAAGCGCCGTAAGGGACCCCCCTCACACATAATTGACGGCGTGGGTCAATACTGTTGTAAGGCCACCCAAAGGTGAGAGTCCCCGCTGATCGCTGCGCCTCGCCCTCAGTATCGATTTTCAAGGTCCGAGCCTCAACCCCCGACCCCCGCGCCGCCGCGGGGGATTGACCGCGTAGATCGAAACCCGCAGAGCTCTACGAAAGGTGCCAGCTCTCTTGTTGTCGCTACGCACTCTTCTTTCCTGTTGATCTTAGCCTCTCTTGCTGCAATCCACAGTGCTTCGAGCGTTCTACGCGCTGAGATTTCTTGTTCGCGAGCCAATAACGTAGCCTCCACTTCCATATCCACATCTCCATGGTACTTAGCCTTATGTTCACCGAGAGGGGTGGACAGCTTTGATTTTTTCGGACCACCTAGGTGTTCCTTAAACCTAACGCATAGTGGTCTGCCTGTCTCCCCCACATATTCCTCCCGCATACTTTACACGTAATGGTAAACCACACCCGAGATCATGGCATTCACCTTCCTTTCCGAAAGGACAAAATGCACAAGTAGGTGTTTGGCAAAGTCGGTCCATAAATTCGATTGCGGACCAGCTGCTTCTTCAAGTTTGGGGGAGGAATATCGACCACCCTCACATCGTCCTGGGAGATTTTTTTTGGCTTTGCACGGAAGTCAAGTGCGGATAAGCGGAGCTCATTCGATTCTGAAATGAAAGGAACATAGAATGGTATCTTCTCCTGTTCTCTGTATCTACCGTCATCTAGCCTAGCTCGCCGTCCTTTTCGTCCTTTTCGTGCCAGCTGCCCATGATTGTGATCGTAGCCATACTGTTGCGCAATACGGTGAGCCAAGATTATTGACTCAGTCCTATATGCGCCGTCGGATGAAACTGATGAAGCAGTTCGGAACATGTTATTAAGAATGGCCTTTTTGGTGTTAGAGGGATGGGCAGAAGTGTAGTGGACGATGACATTCTTGTTGCTAGGCTTTCGATACCATCTGGTTCTGTAAGTATCCCGCGATAATTGAACCTGCACGTTTAGGAAAGCCAGCCAATTCTCTGTCGGCTTCTCGCGCATGAACTTTATACAAATTCAAATTCAGTTCAAATTGCCGATTCAGTAATTCGAAGCAGGTGTCCATATCGGCCTGGGTGGAACATATAACAAAACAATCGTCTATGTACCGACAGAGAACTGGCCTACGTTCAAGCACAGGTTCTTCGACCTTCGACATGAACGCCACCGCAAGAGCAGGTGCTAACCTTTGCCCCATTGCTAGCCCCCTGACCGTTTGTAGTGCTCCCCTGACCATCTGAAAATGTTGCATTTGAGACATTCATCCAGCAACATCATGACTTGCGGATGGAAAGGCCGTACGGGTTCAGACTAGAATGGTGTTCGGTGAAAATCTCCAGGACTGCCTGCATTGCCGCTTCCTTGGAGACGTTGGTATACAGAGATGTTACATCAAACGACTCCATCACATTTTCTCCCTCCACACCTGCTTCACGGAGTGCTTGAAGAAACGCTCCGGTATTAGGCGAATGCGCAGGAACAAAACGGAGGAGCTGCACAAGGATGATGTTCAGGAACCAGGAAATTTTATCTGTAGGACCCCCGACACTGCTTATAATAGGTCTAACCTTGAAGTTGGCTGGCTCTTCTGTCCTCAGCTCTTCTGGGGTTAGCTTGTGTGTTTTTATTAGCAAGTACAAAACTGGGGGTACCGGAAGATCGCATTTTAACCTGGTTACCACGCTCCTTGGAAAGTTCGCTGATGTAGCAACCTCGCTCCAAACCTTATTGAGTCGCCGGGATTGCTTAGCAAACTCCTGCGCGCTGGATGAGCCATAAACAGTCTCATCTTGGAGATGCAACCGTGTAATGGCCCTATCCAAACTCTGCGACAGGACGACAAGTTCCCCCCTTTGTCACTGACGGTGATCTTTATTGAACCCCTCTGCGACAAATCCCTCAGTTCTTTTAGCCCCCGTCTCTGCGCTGTGCTCAGATTGGAACAGCCTCGTGTGCGGCTTTGACGCAACACAGAGAACAATGCAGTGGCGAATAGGCGGAACCATATTCTGCTCCTGCTCCACCACAGGATACGTTCTACATGCGTTCCTGGTTATTCGAACACGCTCAGTTGAAACGGTACACAGGAAACGGGTTTTCGCACAGCTGGGAGTGTTCCCCAAGAAATCCCCATCGCGAGATCTCATGAATCCCGAGAACTTCAGAAACAGTTCAAGAGGTTTTTAGAAAGAGTAAATCTTCAAACTCTCGAAACCGTTTTCAGATTGTTGAGTTACAAAAAAAATATATTGATTCAAACCTGTTCAGTTGAAATCCCTCCCCAACGAATCCCCATGGCAGATTTCTCTGTAATTTTTGCGACCTTCGTAAACATTTTTTTAGGAAGTGCAACCTTCCTCTACACGCATACGGTCTCCTCTTCCCCAGAGGTTCGCTTTTGTGGAAGTTATGGTCCTTCAAAGACACCCCACTTTGCTGAAAACTCGCGTTCCACATGGCTAGTCCTGCCCAGAATCCCTTCCCCCGATACCCTCATCGATACTCGACAACCAGCTGATTTCGGTTGGTTTGCTTGTCACGCAGCGTGGTGTGTCTTTCAGTTTTTTTTTCTCATTTAACATCATCAGTTTCTATTTTTGTAGCTTTAGGATGTGTTCTTAATTTTTCGTATATCACCACTATTATTTCTGGTTATTGAATTGTTTTCGTCTCCCCTCTCATTGCTTACGCTTCCTATGTTGTGATTTTCATAATTGTGATGTTCCCCAATCCTCGGTCAATTGGCATATCGTTCGTATCAGGAATTGTTCATAGTCTGCGGCCCGTTTCTCTGGAACGCAGCGGTTCGGCGAAAAGTTTTTGAATTTGATTTGATTTGGTTGATTGATTTGATTTGATTTTTTGATTGATTTTTGATGATCGAGTCTTAATTGGACCTAGAATCTGGCGGTTGGGCGAAAGGATTTTGATGCGAATCGACGGGCGTTTCGCCGAACCGCGACGTTTCTTGCTTTCGACGAAGCGCTGGCCCTTTTTTTGGAGGGGGGGGGGTCGTACAGACTCGACCAAAACCCCACCGAATGCTGTGCCCTGGTTTGCGAAGCAAAATATGAAGAAGCGATGGATATGATGTGGCTAGGGTGTTGCATGCATACATGAGTACATAAGTGCAGCTTATCCATCGTAGCGGTTATTGGCAAGATGCCTACCGAAAACTCGTCCGAAATCGCTTTTCGAGTCATTAAGACTTCGGCTTTCCTTGGCAGGTTTTTGACCGTTTCACTTCGTTTTTTCGCTATTCTCTCACCATCCAGTCACTGCTAGCATTTAACCCTGTACTTCTCGCAGCCAACGAGCCATCAACTACAGCTAACGCTCAATACAACAGGCACAGGTCGGCTTAGGTGGGGGGGGGAGACATTTTCCACTTCCACTACTTTCCTATTGTCGTGCGAACCATCAAATAAAGAATTGTGAAGGCTTGTGATGCCCTCTGTTGATGGAAGTCAATGTTCGTGAGAAGCAGTCAACTCTAGAAAAGAAAAAAAAATATCAATTTTTGTAAAGCAATCAGTATGATAAAGAGGAGTAGCGAAAGAGCAAAACGCCTCGCGCCTTCACTTCTCAGCGTACGCTCTCTTTCTAAGCCGAACCGCGCCGTTCTTAATTTGTCTGTCATAGCAGGACCACAAAATCGGTCATCACCATCCAGTTTCCCGGGATCCAACCCACATCACTTTCGGAATTTCAACGACTGAGGTCAGTGAAGGAGGTGAGTATTTACAGTACTTATTTTTCAAACATCGCGATTCGTGCAAAGCTTCATTGACACTTCCAAGGAAACCGTTCACGTAGTCGTGAAATCGGAGCTGCCCTGCCATCAGAGCATGCCTGCCGCCGGGGAAAAATCTTGTAGAACTCAAACTCCATCAACCCAACTCTTTGAAGTTCTTCCCCCTGGCACAAGCTCCTTGCCCATCCCCAATTCTACTTGCAGTCTTTTTGAATTCCCCAGCGTAGGACGTGCTCTGTCTGCCGCTGTTGTTCTCTCAGCAACGCGGTCCTACTCTCCGATACGGTTCAAATTTCAAAGTTGCACCCCATGATCGCAAATGCGCCCCCTCCATTCCATCTTACTGACACAAGTTGCAAAAATGTTGATTCTTTGAGAACACAAGAAATTCATTTTGGAATCAGTTGCAGGCAAATTAGGTACCAACGGCTGCTCAGGTGTGAACGGTCGATGAATATTATTCGTTCATTTTCACATGTAACAAGGCGACTCCTTGCATTATTATTTAAATTAAATGTATGCCGTTACATATATAATCGTGAAGAAAACCATGGGGTCATCACAACACTAATAAGTTTCCCCTTGCTCTCTTGTGCGACTGTATGTTGTACTGCTCACCGTATTCTCTACCGTAACGTCTTTCGAAATTCCGTAGCTCCAAGTGTAAGAACGGTTTGCAATGACCTTGAAAAATGTTTGTAAAACTTAAAGTTAGTGTAGTCCGCGATGGACAACCTTGCGCCAGTTTCGCGGCTGAAAGTCATAAGGTAAAGAACTAAGGTTACAAAGTTGCTCCAGTGACACCTTTTTTTCACTGATTCTGCCTCCAGACTCCGCGCTGAAGTCCGCCCCAGAGCTGCAGGACAAATATTATGGAATGGATGTTCCATAGTCCCTTAGGGGGTCATAGAGTTCATTACAAGTAATTCGCCGATTGGAATCCTCGAAACGCACCGGTCTCTCGGCATTTTACCCTAAAAATGTTCCGGGCCGGAGGGGTCCTACTGGAGCCGTTTCCGAGGTTCCGTTCGGAATTTCCTGTTCACAGACAAGTCAGCTGGCTACAACTGCTCTACATTTCACCACTACCGCCTACGGTCCTTATCACGGACGATACCCTCCGAAGGTACATTGTGCGATCTTCGTAGGCAATGCAGTCCGGCGGGAACTAATGACCGCGAGAAAGCTGAAAAAGTCGTCGAAAACTCTCTCAAGTAAATCAATAGGTCCAGCACTTCGAGTAGGATTTTCCACAAGAAAATAACAATCCCTAAGTTAGGATATTCTTGCCTAAGTACTCCACCAGTGAAAAAGAGTTGGCACCAAACGTGTTCCGTGTTCCGTGCCGCTCAAACTTCGCGATGATGCGCTGTAATACGCCGTGACGCGTCGACGCACAAGATGTAGACGCGAAATCCCAGCAGACGGCCTCTGCCACTCGATACCACACTGCGTGACCGGAACATCTACCATCCTCTTGCCCCATATTCTCTCGAAACACAGCGGTTGAGCAGTTGAATACGGGAATTCATCACGCCGCCGGTCGTCTTTCTATAGCTTTGAAGCGCTATCGTAATTGTAACGTTGTAGCGCGTCGGCGCGCGTCTACGCAAGCTCTGAACGCTATCTTAGCCAGTGACATCGCCGGACCTGTTTGCCGTTGAAAACAGGGTATAGCATCCGCGAGTCCCATCGAAGGGGTCGTCCTTGGCCGCCAAGGAGGGGAGGGGGCGGAGGCGCGCTTTGTAATTGCATGGTTGGTGAGTAACGAACAGCGGAAAAGCTACGTTTTGCAGAGCGGGACTAGTGCAGCAGAGAACCAAGATGTGTGAAGGACTACAAAATGTCAAACAATAGTGAGCATGAAATCGTAAATGCGTAGATAACTGAATAATACAACGCAAACTGGTTCGTTCGTATCGGAACCGGTGGAAAGCTCTTCAATCGACGGGTGGGGGAGGGGCATTTTGCTTCACTGCTACTTCCCATCGACGTGTCAACCCATTTAAAGAGCCTTTTCCTGAGTAGACTGGTCTTACCATGATGGCCCGACGAGCTTGCTCCAGCTTCACAAGTGCCGGAGTGTGTCATCACAGTGAGACATGTAAACCAGAACTAGTGGAGCAATGAACGTGCAACACCGTGCAAATGCCCACCGTCGCCGAACTCTGCCAAGGTCTTCTTCTCTTCTGCTTGTAAGTGACTCAGAATTTCGCACATCAAAATTCCATCTAGAATGTCTCCAGAACCAGCGCATCGCCTGGAAAATAGCGTTTCAAAAGAGGAAACACCCCGCTTTATAGAGATGTTTTTGATTTTGCAAGAGATCAAAGGATAAAACTACAACAACTACCGTACAATTTGCCGTCGACCCAGCTAATGAGAAAAAGCAATAGAAAATGCTAGAAAACCGCCTTCTGTTACCAAAAATCGCGAACCTGAAAAAATTCAAGTCCCAATAAGACGCACCAGCTCGTCAACAAATCTGCCCCAGCGCAATTCCGCGATGGGATCACAATGGGATCGCCAGCGCTTGTAGACCATTGCGTATGTAATCCTTAACCTTTCTCTTTAGCACCAATAATTACAGGCAAAAAAGGGAGGAAAGAAGTGGGGGGAGGGTAGTCGTACTGACAACGCCATCACGCATCGTGATGCTGTAACCTCGTTGAAGAGCAATGTGGGATAGCTACAGCAGTGGTGGGCCCCGAATGCTGCAAAATGCGACACGTTTTTGTACAATGTCTTACTGCCTTACTCTTTCTATGGACATCCGATTGCTGTTCCGAATACAATTTGCATGAATACCAGGAGAGTTGCTTTCATCCATATATCTTCACTAATTAAGGGAATAAATGAGAGTGAAGCTCTGGTTGTTTCTAATCCCATTTGCGCTTTCAAGAAGAATTACTCCGGAGGAAAATGATCACATCAAGGCGATCTGTGGAGCAACAGAACGCAGTGAGTTCAGCAATACAACGAACTACCTTTCTGTCTATTCCTCGCTGAAAACAAACTGCAAACCCTACTTCGTGGGTCCGCGGTCCTTGCTATGGTGAGGGGGTGCGCAACTGCAACAGTGTAACATTCTCTTCGCTCAAAAGGCCAGGCACCGGGCTTGAGGGGGTTACGTGACAACTGGAACTTCTGGTGTGGGGGAGGTCCTGCCGCCACAGGCCAGAGCGCAGAGCATTGAAGGACTGCAACTGCCATGGCATGTGATGTACAAAAAACACGACGCGCGCCAGGAGATGAGTTTTTTTCGGAGGGAGGAGGCACCGGGGTGGATGAGACAACACTCAGTATGCGTAAAAAAAGTTGTAATGTTAAAGGTCAGAGTGGCCACTGAGCGCCTCAGGCAGGAAAGGCAGAGAAAAACATAAAGCTGGCGCAATTGAAGAAATTTAGTTTTTGTGAACGCTTGAGGGAAGTGGTGCCCGAGTACCGCCTTGGACTGGGGCCGCGTTACAGTACGACCAACCACACCACTATGGCCAAAACCCTCCTACATGGGCCAGCTGACTTCTGATTGTTCTCTGCCTCTCGCGCATGTTTCGCTACGGGACCTCGAAATCGACTCAGGTGCTGCACCTTGTGGAAAGCGCGTGTGGAGTGAGCGGAGAAAGTGGCTCGCTACTGCAACCGCGGAACCAATTACCTCGCACTTGATAAAAGGTGTGCATCTTCTGCCGCTCTGGATGTGATGACAAACACGCTGGTGCTGAAATCGAAACCAAATTCAGTACTCAATTAGTCAGGTATAATCTGGCAAGTTTTGTCGTCCGGTGACGTTGAGATTCTCCTGACGATGAGGACTGCGCTGTTTGATGTTCAGAGAAAGTGGCGGTGAGCTAATTCTGCTTCTTTCTCTTCACTTTGGTAGCTGATTAGGTGTCTTCCGGTGACTAGTCTCCCACATTCTCCTGCCACAACCAGTTTATCCAAATGGTTCACCAACTGACATCTAGCTCATTGATGGTACTGGATCTGGTTTGATAGTGGGGTCGCAGTCACCTTCGCAGCAGCGGTAAAATGCATCTGGTCTAACGATAAAATGCCATATGTGATTTACGTTCCTAAAGGGTAGCAAGATTCGCTACCGTAAATTTACAGAGAGTGCATGTGACGGTGTGTCGCAGACCTTTAAAACCCGTACCAGTCGAATGGAACATTCCTCGCCAGCTCCTCTCGAACTCATACCCGTGCTTTCTCAAGGTGAGAAGACTTCTCCTTTGCATCACTGAAGCCAGCGCTATATTCTAGTTCGCGTGGACGAAAGGACCCTTTCTCCATCAGTTGCTGGAGAGAGCAAGTGATAAGACCGTATCATACCGTTCGCCATCACCCGTTTCCATACCAGCTGTTGACGCATACCCGCTCAAAAATCAGCATGAGAAACGGGCTTGTAACCAGGTGGCCCACTCGTACTGGCTGACCACGCGCGCTTCATGCGGCAGTGAACTAGAGTTGTTGCACCTCAGGACAACTCGCGAAAAAATTTGGCAAACTTGCCCTCATGGCTGGTGTATGCTTCCCTGGCAGTGGCACATCACTCAAGCGCAGCTAGGTATTAGTTCTGCCAGGCGAAACTCCGGAAAAAAAAAATGTTTAAAAGTTCCGCCTGGCTCGTAGCCTTCCTGGCAGTAGCACAATAGTTGGGCAGCACTGCTAGTTGAAATGAAGGAATGGCTGAGATTGGCCTGTCGCGCTGGACAGCAACAGCAGACTGGCGATTGTATTGGTAACAGGCTGAGTAGCTGATGGAGCATCACCGCAAGGGTTACAGCATCGTTGTGAGAAACGCATAAGGGGGGGGGGTCGTAGCTTGGCCGCTGGGGAAGTCGATATCTCAGGGTGCTATTGCGAGCCGGAACACATGTCCGACATCTTCAGTTGATAGTGGGAGTGGAACTATGGAAGATCAACGATGTTGAAAAAAAAATTAAAAATTATTTATGAGTGTATTCTTTACATGATTCAGGTGCACTATTTGACAGGCCCTCTTTTCATATCAGGAATCCCCAAAAATTGTTCGTCACTGGGTCCGCGGCGAACGTGGGCAGTATCGCCAAAGTAGGGCTCGCTAGGCATCAACAGTGAAGAAAAGTGTCCATTGCTAAGTTTAATGAACGGAATACGGAAGTTCTGCAGAAGTACCCGGATGTAAGGACGAACTAGCAAAATACAAAAAAATTGCTTAGGCAATATAACAAGAATAGCAAGAAATAAATAATAAATAAATAAATAAATAAATTAAATAAATAAATAAATAAATGAAATAATATAATAAATGAACATCAAGTTAAGATAGCATGACTCGTAAGTACGTAGATGACTGAATAATAATCTCAGACAATTCGTGCGTATTGTCCCTTCCAAACCCTAAACAAACATCTGCTTGCGTGATAAAAGCACCTGAAATCAGAATTTACACCTTTCCACCACCTCTGCGTAGGAGCGTAATGCACGGCGGCGGCTCGGACCAAATCGATCAGTGATAGCCGAGCTCCTCTTTTACTCGAAGGGAGATATTGTGTTCTGATGCACACTGAAGTGTCCGAAAATGTATCCTCACAAAGGGACAGAAGAGTGGATTTTTTTGGGTGGGTATTAGTGGGTAGCGCGTCTGATACCCATTAAAATATCTCCTGAAGCTAGCCGGGTCTTCAGGAAAAACTAAAGCTTATTGGGAAGAGAAAAGATTAGATCGTTTTAAGACGATTTTAATTCCGATGAAATTGCGTTCGGAATAAGTAGCCCTCGTGTGGAGCATAAAACATTAAAAAAAAACATAAACCATTCACCCTAGCTTATTCGAAACCCATCCGAAGTATTTCACGAACGGGGAAACATTGAGATTGCAGCTGTGTAGAAAACGCAACAGTAGGAACATTTCCGTTGCATGCTGCTATCCACTCATCAAAAGCCTCGCCTCTCAAAGAGATATAACCCCCCTAAAAGACCCCAGGACGTTGGCAGGCCCAACAACGCTCCAATGACGTTATTCCAATGAAAGCGGTATCAGCGTTGAGATCGATAACAGCCAAGTGTAGAACGATATACTGCCGCCTGGTTATCCAATTTTTTTTCATTTGGCTCCGCATATCTTTCTATTTTTCATGTTTCGCTTTGTTGTGTCGTGCACGTTTTCATGAATTCCCCGTCACAATTCGTTGAATGCTCATTTGGGGCCTGACACGCTGACCTTGGAACAATTTTTCTCACCAATTTAGCTTACCAATGATCACCATTAGTCGCTGTCCCGATTGTGTCCTTGTTACAAGTTGCATGACATACATGGTTGTCGAACGACGATTTTAATCCTAAGACACAGCTGTAGGTAATGCCTCATCGCAACTGGACCCTCCTCGAGGGGGGGGGGTCGTAGTCACACCGCCATTTCGCACATTCCCATGCTGTACAGGTAAGGAAGGATGGAAGTTGAACTACTGGATAAACGTTCACGATGAGCCCAAAAGAAAAGATGGAAGGGCGTCATCGAGCAGTACTTACCTGACTGAATGCCACTGCGGAAGATGAGGTTGATCGGAACAAATGGCGGCGTCTGACAAATGTGCATGCAACAGGCGCAGACGTATTAAACACTACTTAATACTCGGATGAGTAAACTCCTAGAGTTGAGCTTTCGAAAACGGGGTAACGTTGAATAAACAGTTCCTCTACATACACATAAACTGAGCTTCTTGATCAAAAATTGCATTTCAGAGACTAGCGCATTGTCATTTGGTGGAAGACCTATAGGTGACAATGAATATCCATGGGTTGTATCCATTAAATATGGAGGTAGGCAATTTTTTTCCAGGGAATGATTTGTGGATGAAAAGACTGATATGTGCTGTCTGGCCGCTACGAGGCAGGAACCAATGCTATGCAACTGTTCTAGGGTTTACTAACAAAAGCATTTTGGAGAAATGTACAATTTTTCTTGTGATTCTAACAGCGCATTCGCAGAAGCAGTTTGATTCTCCGTTTCACACGGTATCAGGCAGAGGAATCAACAAGTCATTATATCCTCTCTGCGCTGTAATCAGTGAGGAAAGAGAGGAGTAACGAACCTGTAGACAGTACATGCTATTGCTATTGTTTGTAGTATCGTTCCTCGGACGTTTAGCCGCTATCTCACTCCCCAGAAGATGGGAAAATTGGAAAACAAAAAAAATTATGGTGAACACTTCGCAGCCTTCAGGTTCGAATCCCTTCGGACCTGCTGTTTCATGGAGGCAAAGCGAGATCCTAGCACCTTGGACGTACTAATTGTTTTTGGGCGTCACTCAGAGCTAAGTACCTACTGAAAGTGAAAAAAATGGTGTAGAGGCGAAACAAAGCGTGACAGGAAATGGCCTTCGAGGCGTCTTGTGCAAAAGCGGGATTCGGGGCTAATGCCTTTTAGACTCCAGAAATTTCGGCACCCAGCTCATCTTTAAATTGCCTAACTCACCGAATCCGCTAAAACTTGTATATAGGGGTAGTTTGAGATCCTGATTACGAATATGACATTCACTCCTGCGCTGGCGTTGATGGATGACACTACGATTACCTCCTGAGCTCAGCCTTAGTATGGCGCAAATAATCGCCAGCGACAACAGAGAGTGTCATATTCGTAATCAGGATCTTAAACTACCCCTATATACAAGTTCTTAGCGGATTTGGTGACTTAGGCAATTTGAAAATGAGCTCGGTGTCGAAATTTCTGGAGTCCAAACGACTTTAGCCGGGATTCGGGAAACCCTGTGCGACGAACTATTGCACAAATTAAATTATAGTCAATGGATTGCGTTTGACCGTACGTCCTAACGAAGAAAATGTAATAGAGGAGAGCAGAATCACCTATGAGCATGAGCGGTAAGCAAAAAGGATATGCAATTGATATTACTGCCCACCGCCCCACCAAATAACAGCTGAGTGCTTTGCGTTAAGTGCAAAGAGGGTAGGCGGTCCAACTGAGTACTGTGCAGTAGTAGAAGTGGGACAATCTCTAAGCCTATGGGCTGGACCACCTGCACAAGGAAGCGTGTCTAGGGGTGTTAGGGGCAGAGTCTATCTCCAGTTAGAAGTTCACACTAGTGAATAGCTTGCCCTTGTGATCACGAACGTCATAATCTTTCAGCGCGAAAGCGCCAACCACCCACGTCACTGGCGGCGCCGAGTGGACAAGCTTTCAACATGGGTAACTTTAACCGCCTATAGCTGGTATGAGATATGGGTAGCAGTTTTGATTTCCATATTTGTAGCCAGAACTCCAAACAGTACTGATATCATCAGATCTTTTTCAAACATTCACTGGATGCTGGAGCCATTCACTGGTCAGAGGGGAATGAAACACATCATCGCGAATATTGGTGACCCACTGACTCCCAGCACATTCGGAGCCCTTACAAATAATACACTTTCCACAACAGAAGTGCTAGCCTTGCACGTTTTGAAGCTCAGCTTTTTAGTTCTCCTTTTGACTGCCCTCTGAGCTTGGTCGTAGCTGTTGTATGGATATTAATGTTACCGATGTTGCAGGAGCTGAGCAACTGATCTTTACATGCAGTGGGGCTCTTATATCGTCCCGCCACGTACTGACAGCAGCTCACTGTGTGAGAGAAGTCAGGAATAGAACTGTACTAGAACCGGAAGAATGCAAGCGAATAGGATACAAGTATTCGGTTTTTCAGTGCTATAGAACTCATAGCGTCAGCTTTATGCAAACCCACGTGATTCAGAAATAAGAACAAGCTCGTTGCCCCACTCAGCGAGTTCGTGGTCGCAATCGGAAGTATCTGCAAGTATCCATGGTTTTGCACGGAGTATTACAAAAAAAAAATAGCCAAGGTGAGACATTTTCGTGTCAATCACATCCCTTTGAGGTGAATATATCAGTATTCCGCAGAGCCCTCATGCATGAACCACGCCGGCAAAGCTGATTTTTTGCCCAACAATGGTCCACCGCTTTCCGATAGGCAAAGTGAGATACGTGAAGTAGCCTATAAGGAAATGCTCGGATTTTTTCAGAGCGCGCTCTAGTAAGAACTGGCTTTCCTTCCAGGTACACGTTGTAACGTGTAGGCTCAGTCCGATTGCGCCGCATTCCAATTGTTACCATTGAACGGACGGATCTCCTCGATGCTATGATCTTCTTCACTGCTTCTGGAGCATGCTGATGGAGCATACTGCCTTTATGGTGAAGACGAGATAGGCGTGCTGGCATGTCTCACTGGGATTGAACTCGGCTGCGATTCCGGTGGCATATTGTTGCGGGAAACGTTGATCGCAATTTGTCGCGTTGTTGCCTGTGGTGCAGCCATGCGCGGCAAACTCTCAATGTGCATTTTCGCTTGTAGCAGCGAAATTGATATGAATTTGAACAAAGACGGCACCATGATGGACTATATCAAATTTCTTTATACCTTAGCACTCATGTTCTGGATTGCCACAGAACCTGCCGGTGCACCCTTTTATGACTTACTGATTGATATGTATAAGCCATAGGCAATATGTATAAGCCATAGGCAAACTTGAGACATGTGATTATGACCCGTAGGTAAATGGTTAGATACTCAATGCGTGACCTCTCCTGTATTGAGAGGCACCCCTAGATTAAGTCAGCATTCTACTACCTGACGGTCCGAGACCACCCGTCTCGGACCCACCACTATCACCGAGGCCGCCCCTCCTCAACAAATATATTACTACAACGACTACCGTCACATTTTCTGGTGCAAACGGCCGGGAAAAACCCAGTGCAGGTATTAATAGAAATTAAATTTCATTATTCTATTTTCCTTTTGCAATCTTGAGTTCATTACATTTACACCATTTGATTGCTTATATTGGCCCACCCCGGCTTACAACATTAATTCGTGAGTAAATGAGAGCGAATACAAGTTCTATAAAAGCATAAAAGCAAGCTTCATAAGAAGAAGCGATCATGTCCCTATATTTATTGAAAAATAGGGATTACTCTGTGCTACAGAAATCACCCTGTATCACCTGTGCTCCCGTTGATCATCGAGTCTCGAGCGGGGCGCGCAGTAACGTCTCCATTCGTCCTGCAACGTGCAAAGAGTTGCCGCAATGAACTCTCTCAGCTCGAGGGACCACGATGAACTTCATACGGCATTCGTTCAGAGGCTTTCACGAAGAAGTCTGGACCATCGCGTAGGCGTTCTTCCAGGCGTTCGCATTGACATTCCCGGTGGAATCCAAGTCGGTGACAGCTCTGGTCCAAGCGGTCGTCCTCGAAACGCATGACGTGTCCAGCCACCTGATCTTCGAAGCGCTTGGCAAGATGCGGCGACGCGTCTCTGAATCTTCGATCGGTTGGCGGAGTGCGGAGCTCCGGATTCCTTCTCATCACCTGCGTGTAGCGGGAAACTCCGAGCATCGCCCTTTCGATGGCGCGTTGAATAAAACCGGACCGCATTGTTCATCCTGCTTTCGTAGAGTCCAAGTTCTCTGAGGCGTACGTCAAAGGCAGGAAGGACCGGCGGAATCGAAGAGGTGGGCACGGAGCTTGGTGTTCTTCGTCTTCTTCGCTACTCCCTCGATGTTCTTGAAGCTCCCCAAGCCGCTCGCGTCCTCCTGCTCAGCTCTGGAGCTAGGTCATTCAGCATATTGATTTGCACGACCTAGTTACACATAGCTAGAGCATTCAGAGATGGTCTTTCCGTGTGAGCGGTGTGAATGGGGCATCAGAATACCAACCGTTTCTCATTGAACATCGTCTTCGTTAGGTTTCAGCTGTAGACCGATTCTTCGCCACGCGCAGTCGAAATCAGGCCAGCATTCGTTCCGCTTGCTCGATGTTTGCGGTTATCAAAAAGATGTCGTCGAGCAAAGGCGGAGATGGTGTAGTTGCCGACCGTCGATCTTCACTCCCATGTCTTCCGCATTCAATTGACGCATGACGTTCTCGAGAGAGGCGCTGAAGAGCTTGGGCGAGATGATGTCGCCTGTCGGACCCCTCTCTTCACATCAATGATGATCTCGCTTGTGAGAATGGCGAAATCTTGGGTCGTGAAGTTGCTGTTAGAGCTCACGAAGAATCCTGATGTACTGAGTAGGAATACCCTGGTTGGCCCAGGGCCTTCGATGACCGCTTCTGTCTCAAACGGAGTCGAAGGCGTTTCTTCAAGTCGATAAACGTGAACTATAACGCATCTTGTACTCTCGCGATACTTCAGTGAGCTTCGTTATCCGTGTGGATTGTGATCGATCGTGCTGAATCCTCTTTTGAAACCCTGCTTGCTCGGCATGGCTGTCCTTCGTCTAGTGTTCTGCCAATCCTGTTCAGGATGACTCGTGTGAAGAGTTTAGACTACAGAGCAGCAGGCAGATTGGGCGATAATTGCCAATGTCGTACAGATCTCCCTTCTTTGTACGCAAACACGGTCTTGCTGGTTTCCACGAGGGTGGGTACCTTGCGATTCGCGACAGGTAGCGCGTGAAGAGTCGAGCCAGAGTTTTTGACGAGACTGGCGGAAGATTCTTCAGATGTTCGGGTCTGATGCCTGTCGGGACCGGGTGCCGTACGATTCTTCACCGACGAGATGGCGTGTCGGACTTCGGAAGAGAGAATGCAGGAACGACATATCCATCCGGCTCGCCAGAGCGGTATGGGCTCATTAGTTGTAACTAATCCCATTTAATATTATAAAAGTTCTTTGATAAGCTCAGTGTTATCAATTGCATGGCAGAACAAAAGTCTTAGTTAACAGATCACCAAAACCCTTCTATTCCCTCCCAGCTTTTGAACAAGTGGACAAATGCGCTGCTTTTCCGTTCCGCTCGCCTGCTCAATTCGCAGGCTATACCCCAGTTATGTATTCAAACATTTTCAGTATGCGCAAAACTTGCCAAAGTCTCACGCAGCCCTGTCTTCGAGCCATTGTCTTGCAGTCTAAGAAAAGCTCTTCAAGCATACAAACTGCAGTCTCTTCACCATCTATTGAACCGTTTACCACTACTGTTACCTGCCACAGCACGGTTTTAAATTAGCAGGACCGCTCGCACTTGAGTGGCTTCTACCTGAGAGGCAACTGGTCCAGGGGCCCCAATTACCCTGGCTCTGATCGACTCAGTTCGCCCGAATCAACTCGCTGTTTAGCCACTGCACTTGACTCTTCCAGAAGCACAAATAATAGTCTTTACTCTGTTCGTACAGTAATAGTTCGGTAAGCAGTTTTGTCATTAGTTGACCGACACATGGGAGAGCGCCTATGTGTGCTCTTTGAAACTTCTCTCCCCCTTCTTTATACGAAGGCGTTGTAACTGGTTATGGAGGAGAAGTCTGTGAACCACTCCCGGAAGCACCAGTTCATAGACCTCTAGAAAGATAGTTCCGTCGTTTGCCGAAAGAAAAAACAGGTTGGCGCTGCTCCAAACGCGCGGACACGCCCCATCGTTCGCAGCGAAGCAGCGTATCAGCTGTACTGCTTAGTCATTTGCGTACTTACGATATACGTAAATTTATCAATATTCTTAGTTATAGATTAGTTCAACTAATTATTCTTTACTGTTTTTTACTACTAATTACAAATCCTATCCGCAGCCTCATCGTGGCGTGGGGGTGAACGGTTTTGGACTGTTCCAAAAACGTACCAATGCGGAGGGTGCCACGTCAGAGCCTGGAGAGCTACGCGTGGTTAAACTTCTTATCGCCGAAAACAGTAACAGTTATGGGCCTCATTCCCCTGAAGCTGAGGGAACCACCGACAGGGCGACGTCGGCTGGGACCGCTCGGACGAGGCTGCTAGAATCACAGGGCCAACGGAGATTTGAGTCGCCCAGGACTAGGATGACGATCTGTACTTTCAACGCACGGACGCTTGCATCGGAAGCTCACATCGATTTGGAGTGCACAAGACGAAAAGCTTCGAGGCAAGGGGACTGTCTACGAGTCTGCACCTACAACTGTCGCACCATTGCTTCGATAGCCGACCGTATTAATGGAGGCTAGTAAAATACTTCGTTTCGATGTCATCGCTCTCCAGGGAACAAAAGCAAAAGATACAGCTACCAGGAAGGCCAACGATGGCCACCTAATTGTTTTCGGAGCCAAATTGAGCGGAAGAAATGTCGGTGGTGTTGGATTCCTCGTCCACCATCGGCTCGAGCACATGGTCAATTCAGTCGAAGTGATCGGCCCGCGACTGGCTATCCTACGTCTAGCATCGACAAGCGCACTTCCGTTAGTATTATCAACTGCTATGCACTGACGTCAACAGCTACGGACGAAGAAAAGGACGCGTTCCACAAGGAATTGGAGGAGATGACAAAAAGGGAACGGTCCTACTACAAATATTTTGTCGGAGATTTCAAGGCAGTCATCCATGCCTCTTACAGCAATGCTATCTCTTCCACGGAAACTGCTTCTTCACGAAAAAAGAGGATCGACGATGGACGTGGGAGAGTCCGAATGCAACGACTCACAGCGAAATCGACCACGTTCTCACTAACAGTAAGTGGAGTCTACGTCAGCGTGGTGGATGCATTCCGCACTGGGAGCGACCATAGGCTGGTTAAAGCAAAAGTTCGTCTCCGAGCGAGAATCCGAAGACGCGACTTCTTCCGACCTCCTCCCATACGGCTGCCATATTACGACACGAACGCCATGGAGACGGCCACCGCTCACTACAAGTGGCAGGAGGCGCAAGACTTGTCGCAACACTATACCATGCTCTTACAAGGGAGGTGTTTCAGATCATGCCGCGCTTTTTGGAAATGGTTTGTTGCTTGTTGTAGGGTTCCATACAAGGGTCACAAAAATGGGTTTCATTTTTGCTATGCGTTTCTGGGTGGGTCAAAAACTGAGTGAAAAGAATTTGGCAGGAATGGGCGGTTTCAAAAACATTAATGGGCTCCGTTCTGCTTGTAACCTCGAGCATGCTTTGTTTATGGTGTGTTCGTTAATTAGGACTCGAAGATAGATTTGGATGAAGCAAAATGTAAGAATCATGTAGTGACACTCTTGCCATGCACCAGCACAAGGGCGATGTTTTGTGAGCGGGCCTTTCATGAACATTGCTGGCGGATCGGATGGCGTAGTGGATAGCACGATGGATCCTGGATGGAACGACAAAGCGGGACTCGGTTCGGAGCCTCATTGCGGCAACAGCTTTGCATCTGTATCAACGCAACGAGACGTGAGTATTTCCGGAAACAAGGTTCTCCACGTAACTGTGCTGGTTTTTAAGGTGTCATCCAGGAAAGGCTAACAGGACAACCTGGCCATCTGCAGTCAGTGCACACCATTTTACTCGTCTTAACACATTGAACTCGAAACTGCCTTCAAAATTCGCGGAACGATTCTCTGAGCGAAGTTATGGAGGTTTTCCTCCACTGTTTCTCTTCTTGCGGGTGGGCTGGCGCAGTGAATTTGCACCTGTAGCGCGACTCACAGCCCTCTCCGTGCGAAACAGATATCATTTTCGTGCTCAGGGGGTCGAACAATCCCTAGCAACGCCATCTTGAAGAAATCCGAGGTCTGACTCAACTTTCGAAAAACGGCGGTAGAGATGGTCACGCCTGGATGATAGCCAATACTCCGACTAGCATACTGGTGATGACTGTTCTTTACACTGAAATAACCCCTCAGTCATGTCGTTTCGCAGAACAATACCTGGCCTCACTTGTTCGTGCCGCCTGCATCATTTTCCTGATTACCCTCGTAGAAATTCCATGTCAAGACCAGTCATCCATGGTGGGTGGACCCAGCTTGCTGCTAATTGTCATAGAATGGCCCACATTTTCCAAGTTAGGTCGAAACGTCAGATTTGGTTAGAAATTAGTCCCAGCGGGGGTAATCACACCGTCTGAGCATAAATGTGATGGTATTTCATTGCAATAATCCTTCTTGACATGAGCTACGAGGGGCAGCACAAGCGGCGCTTCAGGCCACAATGTGGCCAACGATATACGCCTTCAAATGGCATATACTTGAATTATTTCCACTGGCGAGACACACAGGCACGCGAATGATTGGATACCTGAAAAAATGCAAAACGTTTTTTGCGTGGAGAATCCGATCCACAAAGCCCCATTTGCTGTGCCATCCAGAACCCGTCGTGTTATCCACTGCGCCATCCGACCGTTGACAGTGCTCCTGAAGGGTTCGCTGACAAAAGCATCACTCTTGCGTCGATGCATGCCAAGTTTGTTACTACATGATATTACATTTTGACTTTAATAGAATCTGTTTTGAGGCCTAATTAGTGAGCACCTCATAAACTATGCATGCTCGAATTTACAAGCAGAAAGAAGGCTCATTAACATCATTAAAACCGCATTTCTGTCAAATTCTTTTCACTCAGTTTTTGACCTACCCAGAAACGCATTAGCAAAAATGAAACCCATTTTTGTGACCCTTGTATGGAACTCTACAACAAGCAACAAACCATTTCCAAAAAGCGCGGCATGACCTGAAACACCTAACTTGTTAGAAGGACTTCGACATTGGGCTATGGCATCGGCTATCACAGCAAGGACGGTTTCGAATGACAGGATAGACGACAAGGCTCGCGCACTTCAAAAGCAACGCGCTGTCGTTCGTAGGAACCCTGCATCAACGCCACTGGAGCGCGCCGTGATCAACAAAGGGTGCCGCATCGCAGTAAAGGAGTCTCAAACGATGTCGACGATGTCGTCGAGACATCAACGACTCTCGCTCGGTCACCACGGTTATGCGAGACGCGACGGGCAGACCGCAGACATCGAGAGCGAGGATTGAAGAGATCGCCGTCAATTTCTACACGGATCACTACCGCTCAACGATGCCAGTTCCACCCATACCTACACCTATGTAGGACGGTTCCCCACAGATTGAAGAGTGGGAGGTGGAACACGCCTTGCGTCAAATGAAGCCAGGGAAGGCACCAGGACCTGACCGCATCTCAGTAGACTTTCGAAGTCGGCACCGTTATAAAACAGCTCACCAGGCGCTATAACCGGTACATGGACGCGCAAGAGAGCCCGAACCAGTGGAAGACGTCAAGCACGGTTCTTCTATTCAAGAAGGACGAGCGCGACTCAATGAAGAACTATCGCCCCGTCGCCCTCCTCTGTTGTTGTTCACGAAGGTAATCCTTAACAGGATCGTGAAACAACTGGATGGCTATCAACCAGTGGAACAGGCCGGGTTTCGCAAGAGCTTCTGTTGCATGGACCACATCCATGCTGTCACGCAGTTGATCGAGCGAACCAAGGAACACAAGCAGCCGCTCCTCCTCTGCTTCATCGACTATACGAAAGCATTCGACAGTGTGGAACTGAACTCAATTTGGAATGCGCTGCACCATGCTGGTGTCGACCCGTGCTACGTAAACCTGCTGGAAAAATGCACCATGGACACATCTACCACCGTTCGCATTTTTCAACGAGAGCTACGAGTGCCGATCGAAAAAGGAGTCAGACAAGGTGATACGATTTCTCCCAAGCTGTTCACCATCGCACTCAACCACGCGATGCTGAAACTCGGCTGGGACGATAAAGGCATCAACGTCGACGGAAAGAAGCTATCTATTCTACGATTCGCAGACGGCATTGTCTCTATCAGTCAGAACTCAGCAGAGCTACAGCAGATGATGGAGGAACTGAACAACGTCGGCAAAGCTATCGTCCTCACGATTGACCGGAGCAAGACCGAGGTCATGCGCAATGAGTGGGCAGATGCGTCACCCATCACCATCGAAGGCACTGCTCTACCGAATACCGACCGTTACGTTTAACTTGATCGACTCATCTCCATGAACAACAATTTGCGCGAAGAAATTATGAGACGAAAAAAATGCGCTTGGACGGCAATGGGACGCACGAGAGAGATGGCGCAGCTCATTTCGGTCAGGAAAATACGAGCTGCTCTACAGTACTGCCTGCCTCTGTGACGCATCGGAGACGTGGGCAGAGAACAAGGCGTCTACGTTGATGTTGACACGTGCCCAAGGAGCATTGGAACGGACGAAATATCAACCGCCGTGAGCAGAGATCTGCGTATTACAGACATGCGCTCAATGTCGGGCATCCTTGATGCCGTAGTATACGCGTGGAATGCAAAGAAGAGATGGGCCGGACATGTGTTCAGACGTACGGATGATCGCTGGACCACTCTCATCACACTCTGGTATCCGAGAGACGCGAAGCCCAATGCTGACGGCCCTGCAACCTGTTGGAGAGACTCCTTGAAACAACTCGAAGATTTTGCAGACCGACACTGGATCCAAGACCGCAAACAATGGGAAGCGTGTGCCCGTCGCTGAAGAGAATCGGCTGAAGAACGAGCGTCCAAGTATCCAAGCAAGTAACTGTCCGAAATATTTCACGAACGGCGGAAGCAGGGCACACCATTGCGTTGTGATCATTTCCTGGAAAATACGACCCTCCCCCCCCCTAATTCCACCTTCAAGTACGACCTCCCTCTCCATGTTACCTCTTCCGTAGATTTATCCAACCTCCTACCACTTTGTCTATTTTTCCCAAAAATTTCTGGTTTTTTACAAAATTTTGCTGTCGAGCGGGGGGAGGGGAAGGTCGCAGTACCTACGTACATACGTGGCGATTGATAAACAAATGAAAGTACATTCCCGGACTTTTCTGATAGTGGGAGCACATGTGCTTGCACTTGGGAAGCCCTATCTAGAAGTAACACCTTTCCAAAACCTGCGTGAAAGCCCCATGCATGGCGCAATGCACAGGTGATGCCGATTGGCGCCCAATAGACTATATCCTGATACCCTTCGCGGAAACATGTGTCTCAGAAGCATACCAAAGTCTTCAAGCCAACTGGAGGTTTCCTGGCCTCGGAGGGGTTGATTTTTCGTGTCGTGGGGGGGGGGTGGTCACGAAATGATCACAACGGGGACTTTTTTCAAATAGCAGGCCTAGGAAGAAAATTAAAGCCTTGCTGGGAAGAAGAAATCTTCAAGCTCCCATCACAATTCTTTTTTTTACCAAACGCCGTGTATGAAGCTTGCCAAGGAGGTCCGAAGCGTAGCGACTCGCGGTTCGCAAAAATGATCACAGACGGATCACAACGATGATCACAACGGGGAGAATCTCTGGAATCGGGACGTTTTTGAAATCGCTCAGTTCATATGACGAGAGCCAACCTAACTCTACTCATTCCCACTTACCCCTCTCCGACAGCTCCACATTCAATGAGGTTATGGGTGTTCAAATGAGGGGTACTTTTCACGTGTTTGGCTTAAAATTGGCTCCAAGCCGCAAAATAGCGCGTACCAATGAGCTTCTATGAGCGCGCTGACCGCGAACAGTCAAAATCCAAAAGTAATCCATAGTTCCGGTTCCCAGCTGGCCTGCTGAGTTTTTTTTTCTTATCCATTTGATTGTGAATTATTTTGATTGTTTGTTTTGGTTGAGTCTGATTTTGTTTTGTTGAGTTTGATTTTGTTGTGAGGAAATTGCTCAAAATTCAATTTCTACGGTGGGTAGCTTTTGCAATGGATTCTTTTCTAGATTTTGCGGATTAGTGGATTGGGATTTATCTAGGCCAGATGAGGAGGGTTGGTGGGCGAAGTGTCTTGAAGTTTTTTTTCATGAGGAAGGAGGAAAAAGTTTCAGCAATAATTTTTTCAGTTCTTGGCCTAGGAACAGATCGATAGTGCCTAGTCCTATTTATTGTCATCTACATCGTCCCTTTTGAGCTTCTTCTCACTTGTACCGTGTATTACCGCTCTCTCCACTTCAAGATGCGCCATGCATTTACGACCCCCCCCCCCTCCCATCGTGGGCAAATACGACCCCCCCCCCGTTGTGATGATCACAAAGATGGCGTGCCCTGGGCGGAAGACATAGGTAGTGAGTGGGTAGAACGCCACGTTAGGGGCTGCTATCTTTCCCTGAGAGATTTATGCGCAGAGTAAGGCCGATGTCCCGGCTTCTCACACTGACAAAGTAATCTAGGACTAATTCATACAATATTAGTACGTAATTACTGTTATTTTGTTTTATTCAAGTATTTGTATCAAAATTGTGTGGGCTCTTCATGTAACAGTTTATAATTCTAGTTAACAAAATTAAGGTACCCGGATATGTCTTGTGAGAGCTCCTAGGGGTAGTGTTTTACTTATTGTTTTTATTTGATGATTTTGCGGTTAGCTGCTATCCAATAATCTCCCGGCGGGCGGTGTCAGTAGCCTCCCTCGGCTGGTTAGCAGGCAAATCGTTACTTATCTTTCTTTCTCGTTGGTTCCAGTAGTTAGGGCGGCAGCAGAGGGAGGAAGTCGTTCTTGGAACTAGTTTAGGGGGGATGTCGTACTGACACCACCATTTAACACTTCACAATGCTGTTCCTTGTTCCAGTGAGCTCCCACTAGAGCCTAAGAGATGAATCCGCCATTGACCAATCGCTTTTGGAATGCGACACGCATAGTTCTTCCATTGGTAAAGCTTTGGAAGGATAAAAGGAACAGGTGGTTATATAAGCACCTACCGCACGTAGGCCCCAAACGAACCTGAACGTGCCACAGCACACTGCATATCGAGACATTTGGTACAAGAAATCCCTGATTTGTTAACAGTCCGCATTTTATTGCGTAGGTCTATATTGAGAAGAACTAGGAAAGCATTTATAGTGCAGTTCGTTGCGGACGGTTGAGCGTGTCAGTGCGGCTGAGCTTGGCGCGGTGCCAAACTTGTTCCCCACCACCTGTTAAAGCGAACAAATGATATGACTGTATCGTATAGTTAGTATTAGATTCTACCACTTTTTGTCGCATGCACGCTTCAACAAGAAGGCAGAGAACGGCTTCGACGAGGTGACACACTCATACTGGCTGACACGCCCAACCGTCTGCAATGAACTAGAGTGTATCAATAGCATTCGGACCAGTATCGCAGTGATGGCGAGTTATAGGGAAAAGCCGTGGTCTCGTAGATCTTGCCTCACCGACGGCCTTGTAGCGCTCCAGTGATCTCATGATGACCACCTGACCCTTATGATTCAAATGACTTCCGCTCGTCCTAAACTGATTTTTATTCATAGAGAACGAAGGCTTTTCTCCGCAGGATTTTGACCATTTCACTCCGTTCTCACCATTTTCCCATTATATGCCCTGCTAGCATTCTGAGCCCGTAATCTATTCGTGCCAGCTCCCTTTAAATTACTCCCGCTTGCGACCACACAATTGTTGAAGAAAGGCTCGCGCTAGGTCAAACCCAGCAACTGACACGAACCTGCGTCTGTAGCAAAAATGCAACAGCAGACTCGCATAGCTGGAATCTGGCCAGGTAGCCACTCCTCCCAATCGCGAGCTTCATTGTTGTCTGCCACATACAATATTCAGATTTATGTACCGGACAACTTTGATGAGTGCTCAATGATCAACGATCTAGCAATAATGGAATTGGAAACTCCCGTATCCGAAGTGCTAGCAACGCCGATTTGCGTACCAAACAAATTCCCGGAGCTTGCCACTACGGTTCAGCAAGCTGGAATTGGATATAGGGGCCGTATGTTAACGAAATTTTCATTTCCTTAACTGCTAATCACCATCATGTTTGAAGCCGCCCACGACAATACACTTCCCAACGGCTTCCACGTGGTGAGCGTCACCCCAGTACGGCTAATTTTGAAGAAGAAGCAGATTCTTGCTACCACTCCTCGCACTGTTGGATTATGCCGTGTAGGTTCTTTTTATTGTGTAGACGGTAGTCATTTTAGATGCAGACGCTGAGGCATGTGAGGAAGCTGGGTTTGGCGCGAAGCCAGCAATGTGTTCCCACCATTTCACTATGCTTACCCGCTTTCAAGCGTAGATGGAGAACGGAGTCGCGCCCGCGCCATAGCAACCCCTGACACGCTCCAGCGTCTAAAGCGAAATCTACAGTGCATTCGTCGAAATGTTGGCATGAATGTCATGATGGTTTAGGGCGACAGCGGAGGTCCATGTTTCAGAAATATGGTCAAAAGAATACTATTGTCGGAGTGGCGTCAATACGGTACTTCGTGTGCCGCGAGTGAGTATTTTCCTTCTA
The DNA here is from genome assembly GCA_036418165.1 of Cooperia oncophora. Lineage (NCBI taxonomy): Eukaryota > Metazoa > Nematoda > Chromadorea > Rhabditida > Trichostrongylidae > Cooperia > Cooperia oncophora. Next base: position 4,461 of record MU913213.1, on the reverse strand, counting down.
AGTAGGAGAAGTCAACTTCTGGCTTCTTGAGAAGGGCTATTTTAGGATTAGTATCAGGATCTAAGTAACCGTCAGTGCCCCCCCCCCCAAAGTGCTAGAGTTTTGTAGCCTGTGTATTTCCCCCCATCGCCTAACTGAAAAATAGCGCCGACAATTACTCGACTGCTGAGAGCTACACGTAAGGCGAATCTACATCTCCATTTCGGTAATACCAGTTTGCAGTCCCTCAAATGTCTCCTTTCGCTTGAAGATGCGCTCGAATGTTCAATTTCAAATATCGTGATCACCGTCGGATCGGCAGGCTTCGCTGGCCGATCCTCCTTCCGCGTGTGAAGTGTCGGTCCCGGGATGTGAAGAATGTTCCATGACGTGAAGAGTGCACTCGGACTCGGCCAGTCGGATCGGCCAGTCTCGACTCGGCCAGTCGGAATCGCCGGTTTCGCCGGCCGATCCCATCCTTCCGCGTGCTGAAGAGTCGTCCCAGGTGAGAAGTTTTCATGAGTGCGGAGGGCCTGTCGGCGATCGGCCAGGCTTCGCTGGCCGATCCTCCTTCCGCGTGTGAAGTGGTCCCGGTAAGAAGTACTTTCATGAGTAGAGGCAGGTTCGACCACTCGGAGTCGGCCAGATCGGTCGAGACTGCGGCCAGTCGGATCGGCCGTCGCCATCGGCCGCCTCCAGTCGCGAATCGCTTTGCTGGGCCGATCCTTTCCTCCGCGCGGTAGTAAGTTGAGTCTCGCATAGTTGAGTTTATGATGGGCCACTCGGATCCGGCCCGGTCGAATCGGCCAGTCGGTCGGCCAGTCGGATGCGGCAGGACTTCGCCGGCCGTCCTCCTGCCGCGTGTGAAGCGGTGGGCCCGTGAGAAGTTTTCCATGAGTGGAGGCCTATTCGGATCGGCCAGCGATCCACGTTATCGGCCAGTCGGATCGGCCAGTCGATCGGCCGGTTCGCCGGCCTATCCTCCTTCGCCGGCTGATTCCTTCCTTCGCGTGTGTAAAGTGGCGCCGTGTGAAGAAGTTTCCTGACTGGGAGGGCCGTCGCGATACGGGGCAGGCTTCGCCGAACGATCCTCCTTCCGCGTGTGAAGTGGGTCCCGGTTGAGAAGTTTTCCATGAGTGGGAGGCCACTCGGATCGGCCAGGTCGGGTATCGGCCAGTCGATCGGCCGGTAAGGCGGAATCGGCCAAGTCGGATGCGGCCGGGTTTCGCCGGCCGCATCCTCCTTCGCCGGCTGATGCCCCCTTCCGCGTGTGAAGTGGGTCCCGGTGAGAAGTTTCCATGCAGTGGGAGGGCCAGTCGCGGAATCGGCAGCTTCGCCGCCGATCCTCCTTCCGCGTGTGAAGTGGTCTCGCGTGAGAAGTTTCCCATGAGTGGAGCAGGGCCAGTCGGATCGGCCAAAGTCCGGATCGCCACATTCGAATCGCCAGCTCGAATGCGGCCGGTCGGATCGGCCAGTCGGATGCGGCGGTTTCGCCGGCCGATCCCTCCTATGCGACGGCTGATGCCTCCAATTCCGCGTGTAGAAGTGGGTCCGTGAGAAGGTCTTCCTTGAACTTGGGCAGTGGGCCCAGTCGGATCGGCAGGCTTCGCCGAACGAATCCTGCCTTCCGCCTGTTGAATGTGGGTCCCGCGGTGAAGAAGTTTTCCATGCAGTCGGGAGCCGGCCACTCGAATCGGCCAGTAGGATCGCGACCAAGTCGAATCGCGCCGGTCGGTATCTGGCCAGTCGGATCGGTCACGCGTTTCGCCGCCGATCCTCCTGTCTCCGGCTGATCTCCTCCGCGTGTGAAGTGGGTCCCGGTGAGAAGTTTTCACATGAGTTGGAGGTGCCACTCGGATTCGGCCAGTCGGATCGGCGCAGCGGTCGGAACACAATCCGATCGGGCCAGATCGATCGGCACCGTTTCTGCGCGGCCGATTCATCCTTTCCGGCGTGTGAAGTGCGTTCCGGTTGCAGGAAGTTTCCCATGAGTGGGGAAGGGCCAGTCGGGATCGGCCAGTCGGATCGCCCTATCGGATCGCGCCAGTCGACGTATCGGCTCTCCCGGTGAATCGGCCAGTCGGATCGGCCGGATTCGCCGGCCCGATCCCTCCTTCGCGCGTGAAGTGGGTCCCGTGAGAAGTTTCCATGATGGGCTCGAGTGCGCCACTCGGATCGGCCAGTCGGATCGGCCCAGTCCGGATCGGCCAGCTCGCGATCGGCCGCTTCGCCGGCCCGATCAATCCTTCGCGTTTGAAGGGGTCCCGGCTGAGAAGTTTTTCATGAGGTGGCGAGGGCCAGTCGGATCGGCAGGCTTCGCACGGCCGATCCTCCTGTCCGCGTGTTGAAAGTGGTTCCCGGTGTGAAGTTTCCATGAGTGGGAGGGCCAGGTCGGATCGGAGCAAGTTCGGATCGGCCAGTCGGATCGGCCGTTTTCCGCCGGCGATCCTCCATTCGCCGGCTGATCCTCCTTCAGGGCGCGTTTAGGGAGAGTGCGGTCCGGTGCAGAAGTTTCCCATGGAGTGGAAGGGCCAGTCGATCGGCGAGGCTTCGCCGGGCCGATCCTCCTTCCGCTGTGTGAAGTGGGTCTCGGTGAGAAAGTTTCCCATCGAGTGGGGGGCGCAGTCGGACTCGCCAGTCGGATCGCCCATTCGGAATCGCGCCAGTCGGATCGGCCTGTCGGAGTCGGGCCAGGGTCGGAATCGGCCAGTCGGATCGAGCAGGCTCGCGGGCGCGAATTCCTCCTTTCCGCGTAGTGAAGTGAGGTCTCGCGGTGCAGAGTTTCCACATGAGTGGGAGGCGCCAATGTCGGATGCGGCCAGTCGTGATCGCCATGCGGAGTCGGCCAGTCGGTCATCGGCAGGCTTCGCCGAACGATCCTCCTTCCGCGCTGTGAAGTGGGTCCGGTGAGAAGTTTTCCCATGAGTGGGAGGTGCACATCGGATCGGCCAGTCGGATCGCCAGTCCGGATCGGCCACAGTCGGATCGGCAGGTCCGGTGATCGCGCCGGTTCGCCGGCCGATCATCCTTCCGCGTGTGAAGTGGGTCCGCCGGTGAGCTAGTTTCCCAATGAGTGCGGATGGGCCACTCCGATCGGCCAGTCGGTCAATCGGCCCAGTCGATCGGCCAGTTCGGATCGGCAGGCTTCGCCGAACGATCTGCCTTTGCGCAGCCGTGTGAGTGGGTACCGGTGAGAAGGTTTTGCCATTGAGTGGCGAGGTGCCACTCGGCACTCGGCCGAGTCGGATCGGCCAGTCGCGATCGGCCAGTCGGCATCGGCCGGTTTCGCCGGCCGATCATCCTTCCGCTTTTGAAGTGCGGAGTCCCGCGGTGAGAAAGTTTCCCATGAGTGGGAGTGCCATCGATCGGCGTCGGATCGCCGCATCTCGAATGCATTCGACTGGTCCAGTCGGATCGGCTGGTTTCGCCGCGCCGATCCTCCTTGCCGCCGTGGAAGTGGGGTCCCGGTGAGAAGTTCCCCATGGAATGCGAGTGCCAGTCGCAATCGGCAGGCTTCGCGGCTGATCCTCCTTGCCGCGTGTGAAGTGGGTCACGGCCCTAAGAAGGTTTTCCATGAGTGGGAGGGCCAGTCGGAATCCGGCAGGCTTAGGCCGCTGCATCCTCCTTGCCGCGTGTGAGAGTGGTCCAGGTGGAGAAGTTTTCGCTTGAGTGGAGGGCGCAGTTCATATCAATGGTCGCAAAAAATATTGTTTTGAAGATTAGCGTCCTTTACGTTTCAACTTCTTTATAACACCCCCCCCCGACTCCCGCCCTAGATAGAAGAGTCGTCAAAAATTTTCTATGCGGCACTACCCCTTCCGTTGTGATGAGGAATCGCTAGAATCTAACTCTGCCGATGGCTACCCCCATTTAGCTACACCTGTCTAGGGCTTATCCCTCACTAGCTTCATCTGAGAAACTACTGCTCGGTTCACCTTACTCCTCATCATCGTTTTTCGTATGGCGTTTTGAGTATCTTGCCTCGGCACCGCTTCACAATTGGTGTACGCCCCCACCAGTCAGGGGGTGTGCCTTCAATTATTTCCGATCCGCCAACAGCGGTTGCCTATCGTCTGGGCCACTTTTTTCCGCACCCGGGGCTCTTTTGGAACCGAACTGCGAATTCCTGAAAAGTTTCGTGGCATAGCAGCCGCCCACCTATAGAACACGCCCGCCCAAAGTGAGGGTTGTCTCACTCATTTCGACCGCCAACCGATTCCCTATCGTTTGCCACTTTTTCTCTGCCTTCGGAGCCTTTGTTTGGAACCAAACTTACGAATTTTTGAATTTGTAGGCTCACACTGTGCGCACCTCCCCGGCACAGTGGCGGTGGCTAGGTTAACTTCAATGTGTTTACGTATATTTTTCTTGGGTCCATGCCGTAACCAAGCGGCCACCCTTGACTCCGCCCTCCTTCGGCAACTGTTTCTTCAGGTGATTCCGATTTCCGAAGGACAGACAGACAGACAAAATCTCTCTCTT
>MU913212.1:7756-31575 GCA_036418165.1 Cooperia oncophora | reverse complement strand
AAGTGGGCTTTCTATCTGTATGCCAAGCCTCTTTTTAACTATTACGCCCTCAAAGGACAAGTTTGCTGAATTCTCGCCTCTTGATGCTGGCTCTGGGAACAACTATTATATTTTTTGTCTAGAGTGCCGAGTAACCCATTCACTTACGTTTAGGGTTAATCGCGAAAAAGGGCTGACTTAAAGTGAAACCAGTGCTGTTAATGCTTACCACATTTACGACCAGCAGGTTTGGAGGGTTTATGGCCTCTTCGCTAGAAAAGGTGGGGGCACTGAATTGACGCTGTGGGGCGACAAAAACAAGTGTCGTATTGCTTGCAAAAATCTTCAGTGACCACCATACTCCACAGGGAACTTTATAGTGGCTCCACTGGGAAAAAGACTGTCGCAAACCTAGAGCGACGCCAGAAGCGATGTTATATTTATGATCACGACTCAGATTGACCCGTGCTTGACCCGTATAGATGAAGTTTCTGCAAAAAAGTGGTATTTTAGGGCTGCGATAGTTGAGCAGTACCAAAAATAGTTCTCTATTCCTAAATGGCAAAACATTTCGTCAAGTGCCTGCAACATGAATCTTTTCAGAGCTCATATTAGCATTTCAATTCCGAAAATTAAATCCGGAATGGTAAGCGTGGGAGAATGTCGCAGTTTTTGCAGAGAGCTTTTGGAATCCCTTTAGAAATATTTCTAATTTTGCCATGCCTACTTTCGCTCGGCGTGAATAGATTTTAGATTGCTAAGGCACTAACTTCTCGCAACTGCAATGCTATAAAGATTTTTGAACCCATTTTTCAGGGAGTTTCGAAGAACTTCATCGTAAAACCCGTGATGTCTTTCCTATGTGTTTTGAGGGTGCCAAAGTGATGGTGACTAAAGGACTCAGCTCTCACTTTCAGGTGTGCCCACTTAGACCTTTTCAAAGCTTACTGTTCCATGGTTATTTTCATTTTATTCTGAGTTTTTCATTTTCTGTTGCCTTCCAGGTTTCCCATACGCTGTCAATTTCTCCCACAAATACCGGGTATCGATTTGGTGCCACATACGTTGGCACGAAAGTTGCAGGGCCACAGGAACAGTATCCAATCTTTTTAGGAGACACAGATGTCTCCGGAAACACTACAGCAACAGTATTACATCAGTTTGGTAAGTAACTATGAAGAACACAGCAGTCGGTGTATTTTAAATTTTATGTTTTCAGGGGACAATTATCGTTTACGTGTACAAGCTCAGGTGCAGCAAAACAAAATTGTTGGAGCTCAAGGGGGGATTGAAAGAAGGTATCTCTTAACCTCTGTTATGCTTCTCAATTTGCCCTAATAATTTCGGCATCTTACGTTTTACTCTTTTCACAGCCGTTGTTACTTCTAACAGTGTTTGAAATGTTTTGAAATCCAAGTATATAATACATAACATGATTGAGGCTGTCGTCAGCGCGGCGCGCCAACCCCTGGCTTAAAACCTGTACATGAGAGGAGGGGGGGATAATGGAGTTCGTAGGTGGGATCTGATCTAGGGTAGGATCTAACATCGAAACTGGTATAATGGCGCAGGACGTCCTGGTCGTCCCGGTAACCCGGGAGCACCTGGAGCTCCTGGAAATCCGGGACGTCCACCACAACAGCCTTGTGAACAGATCACACCACCTCCATGCCGACCATGCCCTCCTGGACCGCCTGGACAGCCCGGGATAATGGGACCTCCAGGAGATGTTGGCGCAGTGGACCTCTGTCCTCCCTGGACCTGACGGCGCGGCAGGGCCCAGGATTACCAGGTCAGGACTAGGTGGAGCTCCGGGAGCTGGTGCTACCGGCTTGCAGGAGAAGATGCCGCAGTTTGAGCTGTCGCTCCCGAGAACGCGGACACTGGACCTCCTGGGCCGCCGGGACCACCAGGTGGAATGGGCTCTACAGGGGTTTCTGGACCACCAGGTTCGTTATCTTTTTTTAGAATGTCTTTAATGGATTGCTGTGCTAGGTTATTGCGTGACTTCCATTGCAGGCATAAGTGGACCAAAAGGACCACCAGGAGCGAACGGAGAACCTGGGGAGCATGGGCGACCTGGAATGCCTGGCCAGGCAGGGATGCCTGGACCGCCAGGAGAACGAGGAGTTTGCCCCAAATACTGTGCAGTCGATGGAGGAGTATTCTTCGAAGATGGAACTCGTCGTTAAACAAACATTTCAGATTATTACGTGATGAAGATGTAAGCAAATGGACGATGCTTAGAAAAAAACTTTTCCATGATTCAGTGTACACACACTGATTTTTGTATAATCTCGACACTTCATCTGTTAGTTAGATGGAACTGCGTTGATCCCAGCAAAGGTACGATATACGTTGAGGTGGCTTTGCATCCGACCTAAAGTTTTCCCAACCCTGCTTCTCTTACGGACCCAACCTTCTAAGTAAAAAGTCCACGCGAAACGCCTTCTATTCATAGCGTTAGCTGCGTTTATACTTTGCGGCAGCGTAGCGTAGCGCTTCCAGCGTACGCCAGCGGCAGTGCCGAAGAGAGGATGCATATCGATCTAGCTTCACCAGCGTCACCAGCGGCACGCTGTACGCTGGTGAAGCTAGTGAAGCTACGCCAGCGGTCACGCTTAGCCTCGTCGCTGCAAGCGCTAGCGGGGCTAGAGAGCACTGAACGGAGGAGAGTACTTTGTACTCTCCTCCGTCCAGTGCTCTCTAGCCCCTCTCTAGCCCCGTCGCTGGAAGCGCTGGGAAAACGCTGGAGAAACGCTGGTGAAGCTAGATCGATAGCTATGCTTCCCGTGCCCTCGCTACGCCAGCGTGCCGCTGGTGACGCTGGTGAAGCTAGATCGATATGCATCCTCTCTTCGGCACTGCCGCTGGCGTACGCTGGCAGCGCTACGCTACGCTGCCGCAAAGTATAAACGCACTTTCCGACCTCATGCCGAGCACACAGCCGATGAATTCGGCAGCGAAAAGTCCAGACCCAAGTTCACCTAAGACTCCACCGGTCGCAGGTACTGCTGGTACTAGCGCTAGTAGGGCGACCGAGTCTCACCTGAGCTCATTGTGTTGTATTACTCGAATTCTTGTCATAGATTTCGCTGCTATGACAGGTCGCATTCTGATAAAAACGGCAAAAATATTCGCGCAAATACTCATTGTAATCGATAGATGGCCGATTTCGGTTATTCATTTTTGCTTTTGCCTACGAGATCTAAATGGATTTACAAGTTCGTTTTATGGATGTCAGTTCTACGCATAGGGGCAAGTTGCATCAAAGTCGTTCTTAGTTATGCTAACCAGTCTGGTGCCTGCAAAGTGGAGTGATTATGACAATAATGCTGCTTTTCGCTGCTTTCTCCACCTGTAAGCATTAAAAGGGATGCTTGATGAAGAACAGAAATCATTCCTATGCTGGCGTTCTCTGTACTTGCTACAATGCGGTTTTATGAAGCGAATAGGGAGGAAACACAACGCTTGACCCGGCTTCTATTGAACTTTATTCAAGGTCCTACCTCAGCCTCTGTGGGCAGTAGCGATTGAAATCAATTCATCGCTCTTTTATAAAAAAATTTTGTGGGTACTGGAATACGCTCATTCTGAGCCTGTCAGGTTTTTTGAGGGTTATCGAGTTGCCGCATTCTATATGCATCAAATGAAGTCAGTCAGTTAGTCACAGCATCTCTGTTCCATAAGAAATTTGAGCTTTAGTCTCTTTATCCGAGCCTTATTCTTCTTCAAATGCCATGGTGCTCCTTCTTATTGAGGAGTGTCACGGTTAAAACCCCCTCAGTCGATCCAATGAAATCGTGCGCATAAAGCGAACTGGTGGCGCAAAGCATCAGGCATCCTCTATGAATCAGTCCGCTGTTGGTCGTGGGCGTGTGTGGTGTGGCGGTGTCTGTCTGGTCTATGTAGCCGACGGAAATTTCATGCGGCCGGTCCGAAGTAACAGTGAGACATTGGTTTCAGGAAGTGACGTAGGGGGTTTGACGGGAACACTATTGGTGGGTGACAGGAAGTGATAACAGTTGATAGGATCCGATAACAGGCCTTGAGATGGGGGGGGGCTCACCATATAACCGAAATGAACAGGATCAGCTAGCTCTTGACCTAAAGGATAATGATATAGTTGGTAGGGCTAGGAACATCAATTGTGGGTCCACGAAAAATTGTATAACTGCTGATAAGATCGAACCGATAAGAGAGGCGTGTCGACAGGTGAGGTGATCGCAGATTTATAAGAGTCACAGCTTCGAGGCGCAGACGATACTGTTTTAAGCAAGCTGAAAGGGCTGAGGATGGGGAATCAACCGTGGGCGGGACTGGGAAGCGCGTAACACTGATAGGCTCATAAGGGGATCGTCCCGTCGACGCCTGCCTTAAGGAGTGGTGTTCGAAGAACCGCTATACCAAATCACGAGAGATATCAGTGATGAGGACACAGATGTGATGGCGGGTGATCCGGAACCGAGTCGATGCAGAACGCGATAAGATACCATCTGGCGCGACGCATGTTTTGTCGTTATTTACGCGATAATGCATTATTGTAGAGGGTCAGTGTGGTGAGGAACTCATTATTCGGAGCTGTCACGAAATCCAGGTCGTACCATTGAGGTGTTGCTAAGATGTGTGAAATTAGTCAGTCTCGGGGGTATGTAGTGCGGTCTGGAAACGGATAAATGGAATTTCTCGAGTGAATCAAATTTGTTTTTCGCTAAATTTGCCCTGCTATGTTGGTGCTGCTTACGGCAAAATCTGCGGATCGCATGGATAAACAAATATAGGAGGAGCCCAACAATGCATCGTGCAAATTCATTGTCGCTCATGCGCGGCGTCGACTTTCGCCCTACCATTGCTAATCGCGCTTCCCAATGAGTACAGCTGAGAAGTTTTGTGGGCATCAAGCGAGTAGAAATTAATGAGTGTAGTTCTTTGTCATAGCATAATATTTCCAAACCATTGTCGATGTCTCATCGGAGTTTGAAAGTATTTTACTTTCGGTGGATTCAGGGAAATAATCAGCATTGTGGCATGTTGAATAAGGGTGGCCGGCCCTTAGACTTTTTCCGAGCTACGGACTGATGAATAATCGTGACTTGATACGCCCCTTGTGGATATCTTACGAGGAAATCAGTTTGTGCGGCTGGGGAATAGTGTTAAGAGGACTGAGCGACTTGTGCATACGCTTCGAACTGGTATGCTCTTGATATGTGGTTTCTGTTTCAGGGCTACACTTGGCGAGGAGTGTTTTTTGCTAGCTTTGCTTTTCTTGATCTGCTTTTTTCTCTCCACTAGTCGAGTTAAGGAGCTGTGTCGTTGTATTACGTGCAAACCCTTTATCTGTGATGCTACTGATCGCGGACCTTGCCTTTAATCTGAAGTGCTGCATCCGTTTTAGTTCTTCCTCAAGAACTGCGATCAGAGTCCTTATCAGAGAGCGTGGCTTTGTTGCACGCGGCCTTTTCACCACTGAGGAGAGAGCCGCCATCGGTTGAGCGAGACTGTCACAAGAGTTCGCAGGTTTAACCTGGATCGAGGCGACGGATTCGAAAAGTCGCTCTCGTAAAGTAGGAAATAGTAAGCGCAAAGATTAACTTCGTGCAGTATGGGGTAAGCGGGTAAGGCGACAGGTCCACGATTCGATGGATGAAAAAAATGTCACAATCGCAGAGCGCCTGTTGGGTCTCGCTATCACCGATGCCGCTTTAGAGACCGCTAAGTTGTCCGGGGCTATTGATCTTCACTGATCTTTGAGGAGAAACTGTACGCTTGCCTCCGTGAATCGCTGTCCTTGCCATGTACGAGGTAGGGGTCCGCAGTTGCAGTAGCGTGCCACTTTCTACGCTCGAAAGTGCAGGAGGTGGAGCTGGAAGTTGGTGATTCTGGCTGATATCCCGAATCCAGTGCTCCAAAGTCTCCCCAACAATGCCCAGTGCAAATGTATCGTGATCCGCCAAACCTCCAAATTAATTGAAGAAGTCATTCAAAACGAAGGTCATGCATACTTAAAGCACAGGAATTCGCATGTCATCTCCAAAATTCGGGAATAGAGATCGCTATCACCAACTGGATTCAGCGGGATATCACACGTACACCTAGACGACCGCTGAACTGGTGGTCATACTGTGTGATAGTCTGAACGAGTGGTATAATGGGGGGCCACGAAGCTGCGGTCGTCATGAACCGGGAGTTCATCCTAAAGAGTTGCTTTAACCTGGTTCTGGAGAAATCCAACTTACGCTTTGAGACGTGAGATCGCTCTTCGTAAACAAAAGGTCAGGTCGAGCTTCACGCAGTAGAGCTTTAGCAGCGGAACAGCTCATATATTGCTCCTTCCAGATGCTAGTTGTTTCCTGGATCAAGACGTCACAATTAGTTACGACTCGGGCCCACCTCAAATTCAAGCTGATATCTTATTTTGTGTGTTGTTTGTTGTACATTGTAGGTATGGCTTTCATAAGGTGCTCAAACATTGACAAGATCCCAGATAAAGACGACAAGATCGAAGCGTCAGTCGAATAAAGTCGAGTTACTCTGAGTTGGCTAACAGTCAACATAATTTGGCTAGCTCACACTGTGGATCACATAGGGAACATTCCAACATAGGGAACACTGACAGGGTATCTCCAGTCTGAACATTTGAACACACTTTTCTATTTAGAATGACTGCGACCTCCTTCTCTAGAAACACGATCTCTATTTGAAACACACGCACCTTTCGTGCCGTTTGTACCCCGCTCCGGTCGACAACCCTATTAACCAGGTGCAGATATGTATGCCAGATGTCACTGTCCCTAAATCTTTATGATTAGATAGCGTGAAAGCTGTTTAATCGTGACGAGCGACGACATGTCAGCGCTTCTTATGAGCTCCTATATGTTCTAATCACTTTCTGGTAACCCAATCAAAATATCTCTTCTCATACCCCATATCATATCTTGGGACCAAGATAGCACCGTTGCTGTAACCGCGCTGTGTTTGCTGCCTCTAATGCCCATTATCATATGTTATCAGCTATTATCACTTCATGTCTCCCACCACTATTATCATCTCTCGAACCAGCATCCCGCTCTTTCTGGAAACCGCTGCCACGATTCCACGCCACGCACACACACCTAGCGGATTATATGTAGCAGGATTACTTGGAGACAGAGACTCCAGACTCAAACTCTGAGGCTCTCACGACTAAGACTATCGCGCGCTCCAACCAAGTCAAGGCTCATGAAAAATCGGCATTGCTCATACAGTCCTCATCATTGCGGATTATAGGAGGCGACCATTGGCGATCGGGTAAAGATCGATTTAGCAGGAGAACTACCAATGATGGAAAGCCGCAGGTGAGAACCGCTGAATGCGACCCGACAATCGCGGTGATATCAAGTGTACGTGGTAAACTGGAAAAAAAATCGGAAATAACGTAAAACTCATGTGATAAAGCGATTATTGCGAATCAGTCGAAGCAGGAAGTGAGGTCCTCGAAACGAGCGATGCGTTGTTCACGAGCAACTGCAATGATGGAATCCTTAGGGTGCGGATATCTCTTCATCACCCACTAGTGTCAATTAATTGCTGTGTTTCTCACAAAAACGTTTTTCAACCTAACACAAGACGGCAACTGGTCGAACTTTTTTTATATAACCGCAAGGAATTATTTACATGCTATCAAACGAGGAAGCTTTACAACAGAAACGACGAAACAAACTTCGTCAAACTCTACATTTAAAGGGCAGACATGGCTAAGAATAATCTGGTGGGCTTCAATTAAGAAACGACTATCAGTTTGAATGTTACCTTTCGTAAAATACAGAGCATCACCACTCAATATGACTTTACTTTTCCCTGCAATGTCTCAGTGTAAAAAAAATTGGATGTAAGGTATTGCTCGAAGAAATAGCTTCAACGGCAGTATGAGTGTGTCACCCTATCAAAGCCGTTCTCTGCCTTCTTGTTGAAGCGCGCATGCGAAAAGTGGTAGAAAACGAGTAATACGAACGATATGATACAGTCATATCACTTGCTCGCTTTAACAACTGGTGGAGAACGGGTTTGGCACCGCGCCAAACTCATCCCGCCTGACACGCCCAACCGTCCGCAGCGAACTACACTATATCTATCCTTTCGAATGAGGGATAAAAGTTTCGCTGTAAGGCAGCGTTCATACTTCGCGACAGCAGCGGACAAGAAGCTAACTTCAGTATTACCGCCACGCTAACCCAAAGCGGCGCCCAGTTAATTGTAACTCCGCAGTGGACGTACGTATAACACTGAACTTTACGCCAGTACCACTACGAGCATTATGCTGAAATGCTTGCATATACCCAGTATATAATGAAACCTCTAGGTCGAGACATATCATATCGCACGTTGACCAAACTGCGCCTACGCAAACAATGCATTTTCTAGCTATTTGCAATTGGAGAATAATTGCATGAATATAAAAGCCGAATTATTACTCCTGATCAGAATATTCTTTACAAGTGGTTTCCCAACTTATCGCATGAAATTTACTGCATGCTTAGTGATTGGAAAAGCGAAAAACGTCACTATCACTAGACATAAAAAGTAGTGATCTGATTACTGACATGACATTTTTCGTGACGATACCATTTGGCGCCAGTTTGGTGCAACTACAGTTCAGACTCAGTTCGCTACAGACTGGTAGTTAGATTGGAGAGGTAATCCAGGGTCTCGAGTGCAAACACGACTTGGTTCTTAGTGCTGACAAGAAACTTCAGGGTCAGGATAGTGACTGGCAGTACCAAATACTCCTGTAGACAACGTTTTTGGTGGCAAGTGTAACAGAATTTCCTCATATCTTGGCGGAACTGTGCCCAAGCAGTGCCCGTCTCAACTTTGGCTCTCTAGTTTCCACAGTAAATGTTTGTTCTACTTCAGTGGATGATTTCACTAATGTAGCTAGGTTTTGTGAAAAAAATTATTCCCAGGTTGAAAAGTCGTAGTTGTGAACGTGACCAACTACATGCAAGTACCACCTGTTCCACCATTCGAGGCGATGAGGCTAATAATTTGAACGCAGTACCACCTCAATTCAATGTTTACTTTAGCGAGCTTTGAAAGCCGTTTCTATCCCACACTGATTAACACCAAGCGTGCAACACCACCAAAGTGCTTGAAGCAAGAGTAACAGAAAGATAGATCAGGCCTATCCTTACATCGAAGTCCTCACAGCGACATCCGAAACACACCAGTCTTCTTCCACCCAGACAAAGGAAATTATCGGCGTAGTTTCAATGCCCGTGCTGATGTTTTCAACGCACCTACGACAGACGGACAATTTAAAGGGCGCTGTCTTGGGTTACGGTACCGCGGCGGTAATACTGAAGTTAGCTTCTTGTCAGCAGCGGTGATCGCGGCAACCTCGGCGATCACCGCGATCGTACATGGCAGAGCGCGCCCCAACGCTATTACTTGCGCTCCGAAGGCTTTTGGGAAGAAGCGACTCAATTTCATGCTTTTTTCCTTTAACTGCAATTTTCTTAGATACTGAAGCTTGGTTTGACACAAAGAAAGGTGAACCCAACTTAATGGCTTTTGTTTTCTATTTTCTTTCTTGATTCAGGATAGAAATGAGCAAAAAGCGTGAGAGCTTCATTTAGGGTAGGTTTTTATTGTTTCTTTTTTCATTCGTCGAGCTTATATTAGGTTGGCGGGAAAGTTCTGTCATACTTTTTGAACCCAAGTATTCGCCTATTACCTGAAGAGGGCTAACCGGTAATGTGAGCATTTATACATTAAGGATTGATCTTTCTATTAGTGTCACTGGCTCGGCTCCTGCTCATCCTTATTCTGCATTATGGACAAGAATGTTATCCGCTACCACCGACCCCTTCAAGCGCTTCCTTAAACTATTTCTTCTACCACCCTGGCGCCAGCATGGCAGCTGTCGACGCCGAAATAATGGAGCTGCACAAGGACAATGTCTACAGTCATCAGACAATCTTCCACGACGCTCTTCGCTAGCTCTTCAGAGCGGGAGCCTACGGTTCGAAGTGAGGTTCGGGAGTACCTGTAAACTCAGCTCTAGATAGCGGTGGGTCGGGAAACTACTGGATGAAGAAGCTGCCTCCTCGGTCAATCCGTACGCAAGGCAGCTACGAGATCTGAAGCGAATCGTCAAGCAGAGGGCAAAATCCATCGGCACAGTCCGTCTTCAACGTGCTGGTGCAGCACACCCCGTCAAAAAAGTTCGAGCCGAACTTGCGCCGGCGTGCATTGTTAAGCGATGGCATCCACGAACTGTCCAAAAACTGGCAAGGATCTCTCAATAACATTGCTGTATAATTTTGATCTTGTACGCCTCTCTGTAAAAAGAAAGTCTAATTTGAAAAAATGTGACAGAACTTTCCCGCCAACCTAATACATGGGGTTGTAACGTTTTCACCTGATGGTGTCGCGTAAATGCTCAGTTTTTGCTTCCTAGGCGAGTTTCTTTCTGTTTCTTTTTTTCGTTGTTTGAACTCGACTTGTGAACTATAAATGTTTTGGAAGTTGGAACAGTTCAGACGATAGGAATTTTAAGGCGCTTGCATAAATTGAAACAATAAAAACAAAAGAAACAAAAGAAGCTCACCCAGGAAATGGAGTTGGCCTCATCCCGACCTAAAAAGAAGTGAAACCTCCTTACCTCATATTCCAGATCCGCTTATGTATAGAAAGTCGTAAGTTATCAGTTAGTAGCCATTATTAAGAGAAAAGAAGGTCTCACAAGTTGGATTTCCTTATTTATCAAGCGAGCAGTCCATAATAGCGTTGGGGCGCGCTCTGCCACGTACCGACGATCGCCGAGGTCGCCGCGATCGCCGCTGCTGTCGCGAAGTATGAACGCTGCCTAACATAAAAGACGAAATTCGAATCCAATCCTTGGTGTAGCCTAATTGGCAGCAGGAGTGGAAATTTAAGGAGATAGCGGGATTTCAACAAGAAAAACTGTACGGCTCTCTTTGATTTGCTTTATTGGGTTTGATTAGAGCCTTTATCATCCGTTGAATCGACTCCGACTGGAGCTCCAGGGGGATTCACGGATATTCGCCTCCAAATTCCTTGAAAGCATGGGACTGCTCGCTCGTGTTGGTGGTCTGCTTTCATTTATTTTATAACTCAAGTCACCTCAAAGATGCCTGATGGGGCTGGGGTGGAGGCTTTTACTAAGTCATTTCATCCATGATGCTGACCTCACGTACTTTTGTTTTGCTTATGATCGTTTTTACTGAGTTGAAAACAGTAGTTTTAGGCACATATATCCACGGTATTTTGACACACAAGTCAAGGGAAATCAGAAAATAATTTGATCGAAAATTCCCAAAATAATTTGATTGGAAATTCCCATTTTTTGGCTTGTTGCAAATTTTTTTTCCGCAGCTGTATGTAGATCAGCTGCCTCTTCCACCTGTTACGATGGGCATGTCGCATGGATGATCACAGGGACTCCAAAACGCAGTCGAACTCGCAGTGCAGTAGGAAAAAAGAGATTGATTACGTCAAATGGTGTGCCTTTGTGTCCTTTTTATGAATGTGAATGGAAGCCGGATGCGTGGCATATCACAAAAGAATCCTTCAACAGATCGACCACCGGTTGCCTTGCGCGTACTACAGACTTCGTTCCTATATCTATGCCTTGCTCAGTTCTCTTTCTAGCGTCAGCCACTTATTTACGCGATGTCCGCATGTGTGGCTTTTCTGCTCAACATCATCTCTTTTGCGGTTGTAGAATGTTTTTTTTGCATCGTTAATGGCGCAACTTTATGCAAGCGAACCAAATATAAGAAGCCTCTGAAAGTTCGTCACATTTTCGAACTTTTTTCGAGTCAAGTTCATTTCAATGAGAAGCAATTTCAATCCACAATATTAGTCGATTTCATCGGCACTTGTTGCCAACCACCAGAGTGGTTGCCTTGCTTCCAGAAGCTTTTTGGTTCCGTGCCGAGAAAGGCAGCTGGGTCATTTTTGAGGTACTTTCAAAAATCGTACTTTTTTACCCAGAAGATGGCCGCTGAAGGATTAGTTTAGATGGCAATCGGTAAGAGCTAACCACCGATCGCCATCTAAACTAATCCCTCAGCCGGCCATCTAGGGCTAAACGAAGACTGTGGTGGAATTTCCCAGCTAAGCTTCAGGATCTCGAGCAGTGTCATTTTCGAAACGTGTGACCCTGAGCTGTGGTGGAGTAGGCAAACATTGCTCGGTTGTGGGACCAAATGGTGGGGAATTACATCGTCTTTTAGTTAATTATGATAGGACTCGCTGGTTGCCACGGCGTTGAGGTGAAGAAATTTCCTAGGGTAAAGCCCACCACATAAACAACCTCTTCCATATCCGTTGTTCAACCAGTCCGTATGGCGGAAGCGGGGGAGAAGTTGTGGACAGTACCCACATGCCCTTCCCCTTGAGTATCGGTCAACTCATGAGAAAACTTTTGACCGAACTTCAATACTTTCTTGAGGGAGTGAGGACCTCTGTCATTTGTGCTTTTGGAACAGTCAAGTGTAAGGACTAGATAGCGAGTTGATTTGTACCAACTGGTTTTAATCAAGGAACGCAGTAGGTCCAAATCCAAGGCAGATGGCCTCTCTGGACGAGGTTTGTCTCCCAAGTAGAAGTCACTTAAGCGAAAGCGATCGGGCCATTCCAACGCCGTACTATGGAAGGCAGCATCAGGGCCTCACCCACAGCAAATGCCGCGTGTGACTCCAACCTGTGACTTGGTAGGGATCCATACAGGTGTAACAAAAAGATGAATTTCATTTACCGCTTCGGATATGAGAACAGCGACTGCGAGGGACTAAAGCAACTGTGGATTGCTTTCTTTACACGCTCCCCGTAAACCTAACTGGATCTCGAAATAGCTTCCGAATTATCTGATAAGAGATTCAAAAAATGTCAATGAACTTATGGGACACCTTAGTAGATAAATAACAGTAAATCGAAGAAAGTTCGTGATTCAACCAAAATCAGTCTTTGTGCTTTCTTCACTCGACGCCATCTACAATTTAAGAATCACTAGAATTCGCTTTCGTTTGTATACTACAATTCAGAGATCTGTTAATGTTTCTCGTTAGTCAGTTTTCGTACAGATAATCGTCAAAAAAGAGTTGCCTATTTTAGGTTTCTGGAAGGGTTTCATGAAAAACCCCGTTCACTGATTACACTTATGGTGGCGACTCAGCGCCCCTTTCCTCTACACTTATCTACCTCACAACAATCCTTTGCACGATGTCAAGAATTTGTTCCGCAAGGTATCGATTTAAGAAGATTCGTTCATGTGTGATGTAGTTCACCAGCAGTGTCTCAGGAAGCGCCGTTTTCGAGCTTTCCGAACGAGATCAGCTTTTTGCATGACAAATGGGTGTGGATTTTGCTCTCGAACGTGCCTATCAACTTTATGTCTTGATCCAATGGAAGATCTCTCTGTTGATCGAAATTTTGCAGCTGATGTGTGCAAAAACAGGAGAAGATCTAATCTTGTGGCTTGCCCATGAACGCTAACCCGGTTTTCCTTTGAAAATCTTAACGAACCCGTCTTTAGCAAGCCTCTGGCAACTGGTTGAGGGTTGACCGCCTTGAAACACTGCGACCACACATGGGCGAGGGATCTGCAGCGGGGACCTTTCTTACCTTTTGATTACCTCTTTTTGAATGGAAAAAGAATAAAAGTGCTCACAAGCTCATCATGGCTCAACATGGAATAGCAGAACATTTATGCATCAAATTTTATTCTAGTTAAAAAGGATAAAGTCTTCGCCGTTGATCAATCCCTTTGTGGGATGCGGCACGCATTCTACTTCCATTCAGAATCGTAGTGGCTTATTGAATGCGATGTGGCCTATACAATGACTTGCGGTGGCCAGCCGATGTACAAGTCAGTGTTTTATCCTCCCAGACGAATCTGGTACCAATTACCGTCCCCGGAGGGTAGAAGGCTTGGTTGGCCTGGGCGGTGTCGACCCGGGATTCGAACCCAGGACCGCGCGAGTGGTAAGCGCCACTTGTCACTACACCACCTCCGCCTCTATTCTAATTAATATATGAGTAACTTCCAGGGTAATGCCGCTGTTAAAAATGTCATGAAGCTTTTTCACAGTCAGCTCATCGGGGAGTTCTGTTTGAGAAGGGGCCATTATGTTCACCCTACACATACACAAGCTGGTGCATGAAATCAGGCACCGCAGGGACTGGATCGTTATAGATGTTGCTCGCGAGAATGACACTCCCTATGCAACCGTTGGACGAGTTCAGGACGGTGATGCAGGTTTGGATTTGGGTGCCTCACATTCCTGCATGAGCACGAACCCGGAACTGATTTGGTGCGTGCCTCAACAAGTCTTCGCCCATCCTCGACTGCGGAAAAGGGGTCCCCGTTTTATTTCAGTGAAAGCTCTCTTTTTAAAGGAAAAGTTGGTTAGATGCCGATCAGAAGCTCAAGCCGAACCAGAAGCGGAGCCTTCTAGCAAGCGGGAATCTTCCTCCGTATTCGTGAAAATTTTGGATGATCCTGTGTTATGAGCCACCCAATTTCAACTCCCCTTTTGACACATATGGTGGTGCTTACAGCAACGATCGAAGCGATCGCATCGGATCGCGGGGCAAGTTGCAAAAAGAAGCCCTATCGCCTTGAAGCCATTCTTCGTAATGACAACGCACACCCACACTTATGGCTTGTTAACAAGACCCACGACACAGTGGCGTAGTTTGTTTTATGGGTCCCTCTCATGCTTCATCCTCGCACGGTCTCCTAGCACGAACTGTTTGTTGCTATCCTTTCTTTGAACGGTATAGTAGGATGACTGTCAACACTAGAGGAAAGGAATGCAAGATTTCTACGATGCCAAACCTGCTTTCATAGGGCGAACAGGATGTGTTCCATCTGACTCTGAGCGAGACCATAAGATCAATTCTGAAGGTAGATTGTCTCTCCATAGCTGATAACCTGAATGGTCATGTAGGTATTGGCAGAAGGGGTCCAGAAATGGTGCATGGAGGCCGTGGAATATGGGCAAGAAACGAACGGGCAATATGGGCCCCAAGGAAACGAACGGAAAGCTTGAGCCGCAGCCCACGACCCAACTGTCTACAGCACCTCTTCAAAGCAGTAGATAAGCTGCAGCAATGGTGGGAGACAGACAGAATTAGACCATCTGCTTATCAAGGGTTCATGTTTCAAAACTTTATAGCCTATCAAAGTAATACCTGGGGAGATTATTTTAAACCGCGTACAGGATCGGAATCAGCATCCATAAGGCAGGCAGTGTGTGAATCATCTTTGAACAAAAACAGCCTTTTTGGAATACACTCTATCAGAGGTGTGCCACGATATGAAAGACAGTGACCCTTGAGCACTCTTTAATTGAATTTTGATCGTTGCAGAGTTTTGTCGCTACGGCTGTCCCAAGCGGCAGTCATGAATAAGAAATAGGAGACCACGCAGCAGAAAGCCACAAAAAGCACTTAGCAAACGTCTGAGTAGCTGAATCACTCAGGTCAGAATCATGGAAGTGGCAGCATGTAATATTAGGTTGTCCGGAAAATTCTCAGCCCGTTTTTTGAGTGTTTCACTTCAAACGATCATAACTTTCTTAATACTCATCGGATTTTAATCGAAATAGGCACCGTTCGAATCAGCACACTTTTGCCAATGTGACACCATTCGATAAATCCCATCAAAGAAAAAAAAAAACTGGGTGGTCTAGAGAATCCACGAAGACCATGTAGGCCTTTTTTGCCTGGTCCTGATTGATGAAGTATTTTCCAGCAAGGAAGTTCTGAAAATGTCTGAAAAGGTGATAGTCGGTTGGTGAAAGGTCTGGAGAATATGGTGGGTGAGGTAGAACTTCAACCTCCAATTCGTTCAATTTATGGATAGTGACTTGTGAAACGTGTGGGTGGGCGTTGTCATGCAGAAGAATCGGACCCTTTCTGTTGACAAGTGCTGGCTGCAGCTGACGCAATTTTCGGTACATTTCGTCGATTTCTTCACAGTAGGGACTCTGCTGTGATGGTTTGGCCTGGTGACAAAAAGTTATAGTGGATCACACAGCCGATGACCACCACCACTGTGGACCATCGGCGTCCAACTACTGTGGTCCACTTTTCATCACAGGTGACAATTCGGTACAAAAACGGGTCGTTTCTGCTGCGCAAAACATCTGAGAGAAAAACTCAGATACAGTGCCCAATTTCTCCGTGCACTCACGTTGGGGGCCACCACTTTTTCATCCTCCCAATGCGTTTTAGACCTATACTGCCAACAGAGCATTGCCAACGCCCTAGCTTGTCTGTTTGCAATCTTCTCGGACTGTTTGGATGGGTTCAGCCCTCCACAAACGGCCTTCAAACCCTTGTCAGGTATATTGCTTCAGGTCGATCGCTACGAGGTTCACCGTTCAAGGCTGAAATCTCCAGAACGAAATTTGTTGACCATTGCCGCACGGTGCTTTCTCTAGCACTATTGGGCCCCCACACCTGGTTAATTTGTTGAGCTGTTTCGATTGCGGGACTGCCCCAATTTTTTTTAGTCGAAAAAAATCGTCCGAAGTTGCTCTTTTCACATGCTTGAAAAACAGGGCACAGCATTCGATGGGGATTTTGGTCGAGCTCGTACGACCCCCCCCCCCCTTTTTGGGGGGTTCGGTACGACCCCCCCCTTTTTTTGTTTTGGTTTTTTTCACACACAAAAACAACTGACAAGTACCCAGAGCTAGCCGTTCATAACTTTTTCCTAGTTTTAGTGAGCGTTCAGGAATAGCTTCGAGTTGTTATTTATTGTTCCCTACGTGAATCTGAAAAAAATCGAGAGGAAATAAACACAACTCAAAGCTATTTTGAACGCTCACTAAAACTAGGAAAACTTATGAGCGCAAAGGAAGGGAAAAGGAGAAAAAAAACAAACAGGAACAATAAACATGAACGATAAATAAATGGTAATGGTACGATAATAATAAAATAATCGATAAATTTGTTAAAACAAATGGAAATCCAGTTGTTGTGCGCAGGACCCCAGTGCACTTGATTTGAGGGGCAGAATTTCCGCAGAAATCGTACGGTAGCAGAAGTGCGTGTGTAATTGCAGCTTTGACTGGAGCAAACGGCTATTAGCCATGGAGCGAGAATTTTCAGCAAAGTAGGGTGTCTTTGAAGGACCATAACTTCCTCAAAAAGCTGGACCTGTGCGTGCGAGACGCGAGAGCGTTATTGGTACAATTAGAAGGTTTGATCTTCCTGAAAGTACTAAAATGTTCATGAAGGTCGCGAAAATCACAGAGAAATCTGCCATAGGGATTCGTTGGGGAGTGAAGGGTTGAAGTTCGAGTTGAACAGGTTTGAATCAATATATTTTTTTGTAACTCAACATTTCACAAATCTGAGAACGGATCCGAGCTTCTCAAGATTTTCTCTTTCTAAAAACCTATTGAACTGTTCCTGAAGCTCTCGGGGTTCATGAGATCTCGCGATGGGGATTTCTTAGGGAGCACTCCCAGCCGCGCGAAAAACCCGTTTCCTGTGCACCGTTTCAAGTGAGCGTGTTCGAATAGCCAGGAACGCATGTAGAACGTATCCTGTGGTGGAGCAGGAGCAGGATATGGTTCGTTTAGCGCCGATCACGCTGACTTTGTATGCGCCGCGCACTGAGGGCCGCGCAGAGGTGATGGGATGGTGCAACTTGTGCGTAATGTCTGTTCACGCGAGCAAATGTGTCTATAGTATTCAGGGAGGTCTATGACGAACCTGTGCACATGTTTACAGTGTTTTCCCTTGTGGATGATGGAAAGAGAGGATACGTGTCTGCTGTCGACGCCCGCCCGCATCTGTGCCTCCTCAATTTGCTTGTCTCGAAAAGGAGACCAACTGCTGGAAAACGTGTGATACGAACGATATGGTAGTCGCGTCGCTTGTCGAAAAAAATAGGCTGGATCAGCCCCAAGCGCAATCGCGGACACGCCCCATCATCTGCAGCAAATCAGAGTATGCGTTTACTGTTTAGTCATCAACGGACTTACGAGATGATGTCGACTCATTTAAATTCCAGTTATTTCGTATTTTTATAGCTGAAAGTTTTGTCCTTTTTTTCAAATATCCGAGTTCTCTACAAAGTAAGCTTCGCTGTACCGGACTCAGCACATTGACACCTTTGCGCTGCTCGATACTGGCTACGCACTCATTACGACCCCCCCCCTCTCCTGGCGGCCAAATACGACCCCCCCATGGGGATTCCCCAACCAATGCTGTGCCCTGTTCAAAAAGTCTTGGGAAAAGGGGGTTTATCAAGCAATGGTGAAACGCAATTGTACATCAGAATACGCGCCCAAAAATTCTCTTCAGGATGCTACACTGAGGCGCTGAGGGAGAATGAGTTTATTACAATCAGAGTGGGCAATGAATGTACAAAAATGGTAACAAAAAACGCTGAGAACTTTCCGGACAACCTAATAGGACATGTTTCGTAAGTTTGACCTTCTCCGACAATCTATATAAACTTATAGGAGAAGTGCTCCGCAAATTTCGTAACAATCTACCCAGTTGTCCCATGAGGTGGTAGCATTTTTCAAGAATTAATATAACTTATTTGTGTGATTTCATCAACGTCCATGCAATGTGCATAAGTAGAGCACGCTGTGAGCTTTTGCCACGCGGGGTTTTCATATCTGTCTACCGTTGACTTATGCCCGAAAATTAACTTGCTCTTCGTGCCTGTCTCAATTACCGCCAAGAGAATAGTTGTACCCTGTATGGGTGTAACTTATGGTCTGGGGTAGGGCTGCCAAGTGCGACTTCGAAGCGGTTCTGCCAACTCGCCAGCCGTGAAGATTCCGATAACCGATTCCGACGAATACTGCCACCATACAGCACCCGATGAGAGTGAATCCCTCTTCAAACATCAAACCGTGGTGTCGTCAGTATCACCAGCAACTGCTGACGCCTCCGAAGCATCGTCATTTACAGTCCTCATCATTGCGGATCGGTGGGCCGTGGCAGTGCGGCTGCGTTTGGTGCGGTTTGGCAAAATCGTTCTGCCACCAGCTCTTTTGAACGAGAACGCAAGTGCATTACTGTATTATATCCTTCGTATCACTCGTTTTCTACCACTTTTTGTCGCATACGCGTTGCAACAAAAAAGGCTGAGAACGGCTTCAACAGTGTGCGCACTCCTTCTGGCTGGCACGCCCCACCGGTCCGCAATGATGAGGACTGTATGAAGATGGGAGAGGCTCCTAAGTTTTGGCTAACTACGTACAATGCCGACTTAACGCCCCAAGCCCGGACAAAACGGCGTAGTGTTAGTCTTCTTTCTCGGAGCCGTTGTTTCGACTGGCTGGCTAATGTGGCCATGGGGGATAAGAAGAACAGGAAATAGGTTCCTTCACGTCAACTGATAGTAAATTGACAAAGGTTTAGTGAAGATGCAAACCTTAAGGATGGTGTCAAACAGAGCCTCCACCCACTAAAAGGTGTTGCTGTCGGCTGAAGGTGGGACCGGCTAGGCGTCACCCACTGTGAGCTTCTCCACGAAAATGTCATCGCAAAGGAGTACTGCTGCCAGCTGATGGTGAGAAGCATAGCGGATGTCGCGAAAACAGTTTTACTGTTAGGGAGGTGTCCACGAATCGTACTGGTCTGCCAGGGCATAAACGTGGCACACAGCGGGCAAAACTACGACATGTTTCACAAATCAGAGTCGCCTAGAAGTTGAGGTTCTTGCCCCACTCACCAGTAACTAGCCGATTTGCCACCTACGAATTATCACTTTTCCGCACCTGGCGGAAAATCATCCGTCCACTACTATAATAATCTGCTTCGTCTGTTTCGTTTCGTTTCTTTCGTTTATTGTTATGTTTGTTTGTTTGTTTGCCCGGAAATTCGGTTCTAAGAGTAGAACAACTTGGAGAGAAGGGGTCAAGGAGGATATGGTTAGGGCATGGGGCAAGATGTAAATAACACCCATGCTAAAGCCCCACCCACATCGTGGCGGACATGCTCCTGAAAGCTGCGGCCTCTGGTCAAGCCGCAGAAAAAAACTCATAGCTCGCTTTCAAAGCAGCCCAGAGATGGGAAAAATGGAGTAAGGTTGGCGAGGGGTTCTCGAACCAATTAGGGGAGAAATACACAAAATGGGGGGAGCGTCCTTGAGATGGGCGGTGCCTCCCAAGAAATGCATTATCTGTTCCCGAGAGAGTTTAGAAATCGCAAAAAAGTCGGTGTAGGAGGGCAACCCTAGGGAGAGTTTGGCATGCCTGAGGTGTGTTGAGACCGGCCCGCAACTGGGAGGAGCTTGCCTGATTCATAGGGTGCATATTCAAAAAAAATTTGTAGCTTGGGGATTAAGGTCAGCAAAGCGTCGCCGATTGAGAAATGTGGGGCACACATGTTGTGGGCCAGTCCGAGGTGGGCGGAGCCAGACAGAAGTTCTGTAAAACGGTTCCAGAGCACTCCAGAGACCGGAAAAAAGCGGACCAAGGTCAGCAAAGGGTCGCCGGTAAGAAATGTGAGGCACACATGTTGTGGGCGGAGACAGACAAAAGTTCTGTAAAACACGGAAGTGGATGGTCAGGAGGGATCACTGTTTGATGCGGCACACAGCCGTTGTAGGCGGAGCGTGCGGCTAGGCGGCGGAGCCAAACGCAGAAATATAGAATGGTTCCATAACAGACTCCAGGCACCGGCAAAGACGAGCAAAAATGTGCAGGAGCTCCGCTATTGAAGCGAGATTTACGCGCCCATTCTGTGTGGGTGTCGATGTTGTGAGCGGGCGAAGGTCAAAAATTCACGAATTAGTTGCAGAGCAGCATAGGCACCGGGGACAGGTGGATTGAGGTCCACAAGGGGTCAGCGGACGAAGTGGAGGAGACATCTCAAAAATGGGCGGGCTGCTTTCGAGATGGGCAGGCTCTTGCTGAAAAATTTCGTGGTTCGCATCTGAGTGAGCTTGGAGATCAGGGAGAGTTCAGCATGTCTGTGGTGTGTTGAGACCCGCCCACAGTAGGTGGAGCGGTTATCTTATATTATGATATGTTATGTTACGTTATGATTATGTTTTTCTATGGCTAACAAGGCTCGTTATGGTGGAGATATTTTGATTTTATTGCTTACTACTTATTTATAGTGTTTATTTTGTTTTCGCTTCGAAATTCGACGTTATCGAGGAAGTGATATGGTTCGAAGGGCTCCTGTTCGAAATTTGATCGGCCAGGAGCCAGCCTCTCGATCTGGAAGACCTCCAACATCGAGCAGCTCCGACAACGTCGCTACGGTCTAGGACATCATCTTCACCGTAGTCGCCGAGGCGCGAGTTGATAGTATGGACCCGGATACTGCCCTGCAGTAGCGACTCGTAATAAAGCATTCCTTCGGAATCTCAGGCGAGAGCATAACTTTCTCTGGGTGGAGGTCGGACTTCGGCTGCGTTGGCGGTTCTTCACTGCACGAAAGCCAAACAGCACGATGGTGTTGGCATTGTAGAGGATGCCACTCTCATCTCCAGTAATAGCCCTTAAGAAACTCCTTGCGATGCGGATGGAAGAGAAGAACCTAAAGCATAGTCAGGTGAGCCATCCTCATGCCGTCGGTCAACTGATGAGGTATCCATTTCGTCGAAACTTCTTGACATCCTAAGAACGTGGAGGCGGTTTTCAACCGTCGTTTGCGTGCACCCGAACCTGCTTTCTAGAATCCATGGCTCTTCTTTAATGGCAGCAAGCAGTGCCAAATCTTCGACCACTGAAGGGCGTCCACTACGAGGTCGTTCTTCCATGTCCGTCTCTCCTATCCTCGAAGCGTTTATACCAATCGCGTACGGTACGATTGGCAGTCATCCCTTCACCGAATGCGTCGTTACCTTTCGGGCTGCAGCGTCTGCTCAGTCTTATGACGCCACTCGTAGAAAAATATTGCTATATTGGTGTTGGTAATTTCAGCCATGGTTAATGCTTAATGAAATGGTTGACAACGGCGAAACGGTTTACATCCTTCATAAGGGTGAAGCTCCTTGAATGTATCCTTTCATACTAAACCGAGTCGGCTCGCCTGACGCCGGCGCGCCTCTTCCTGATACGGCCCGGCTGCGCCGGGCGGGCGCGGCTTCGCCGCGCGTACCTTCTTTCACATATTTCTAGACTCAACTGATATCAGGCTTTTGTTCTGTACTCATGGTTAAAGCTTCTCGACAAATACATCATCCCTGCTATTTTGACTATTACTGAGTATGGAGTGGTACTAAAGTGCGTATGGGCACAGGCGAGAGAATAGCTGGGGAAGGAATGTGTGGCGAAGCCGTGCCCGTCCGGCCAACTTGGGCCGTATCACAGGAGGAGGAGCGCTGGCATCAGCCGCCGAGCCGACTGGAATCTAATACCTATGACGACCGGTGGTTAAGAGTATGGCAGAATACGCGCTAAAACTCAGTAAGAATAAGTACGTCGTGCGCTCCGCCCACTGGGAGCGGGTTACAACACACCACAGACACACTCAACTCTTGCCATATATCCAACAGTTGAGGTCCTGCACATCTCTGCTTACATGTTGACGGTGTCTGGACCGCTCTGAAACCGTTTTGCAGATTTTTTGTCTGGCTCCGCCCACCTCGGCGCACGCTCCGCCCACAACGGTGTATCTTGCACTTCTGAACGGGGACCGCTTGGGACCATAATCCACTTTTCCGCGTCGTCTGTAGTAGGACCAAAGCTACGATTTTTTTAACTAACACCTCACGTTTGAGGTCACGCCCCTCCCACTGTGGGCGGGTCATAGCACACCTCAGATATGGCGGACCCTCCACAGATGTTTGTCTTCGCCATGGACTTTTTGCAATCTCTAAACTCTCTCGGGGACCGAGTTACCGACATTTGTGGGAAGCACCGCCCATCTCGAGTACGCCCCGCCCATTTCGGGTGTGTCTCCTCCATTTGATGGGTCAACCCTTTGCCAACCTTAATCCACTTTTCCCCCATCTCGGGACTGCTCTGGAGCCGAATTATGAATTTTAGCGAGACCGCTAACTTTCAACGCATGCCCCGCCCACTGTGGGCTTACGGTTGCATGGGTTACAGTTGCTCTTTACATCTTGTCACATGCCTACCCATCCCGACCTTGACCCCACCTCTCCAAGTTGTTCTTCTGGTAGAACCGAATTTCCGGACAGACAAACAAACAAACAGACGAAGCAAATTATATACAGGGGGGGGGGGCAAAAAAAAGTCACTTCGACCGAGTCACATATCAGCAAAGTTTTCGCTGCCCATTTCATAGTAGGCAATGAATGTTTTCCCAACGTCTCACTTTTTTGCTTCTTAATGTTGGGTTCACCGACTGCGCCAAATCCTGTAGCAGTATTTAAAGTTCCACAGAGGTACGGGCGACGACATGTGGAGAGGATATTCTTCTCGAGTTGCTCGATGTAACCGCCAGCGCTCACCTTTAGTCCGGGGCCCACGAAGAAAATATCGGTCTCTCCATTCCAGGTACGTCCCGTACCCACCATCAACTGGCGTCTTGGTGACTGCGGTGAAGATGATGTGCTAGACCGTGGCGCGACGTTGTCGGAGCTGCTCGATGTTGGAGGTCATTCAGATCGAGAGTACTGGTCTCTCCAGGTAGGATATCCATGGGATCCCATACTAGAAGTTTCGCAGCTGGAGGTGACATGAATTGCGAAGGCCTTCCCCAGTCAGGTTGGATCTCCAACCAACCTGATTGGCCTTCCCCAGTCAGGTTGGTTGGAGATGACTTCATATTTTGGGTGTACATGAAGGCGATGGGCGAGAGCCAGCTCCTGCTTATAGAGGAACATCGTGGGTATCTTTCGCCCTGGTACCCGTATCCACGTCTTCTCTCTGGGC
>MU913211.1:11734-28459 GCA_036418165.1 Cooperia oncophora | reverse complement strand
GCACCCACTAATAAGCCAAATAGTATCTGCGGGTTCTCAGATGCTATTTGGCTTATTAGTGGGTGCAGATGCAGGGGCTGCAGCAGTTGCTAGAAACCTTCTATGCAGGACTTGCAATCACGGAATTGTCTTCAGTACCTCTCTCTAAAAAACCTCGACCTCATAGTCAATATCACCCATCTTACCTTCTTTTTTTGCATCCAGAGGATCAAATCCCAGAGGGTCAAATTGGAGGGGAGCAAACCTTGTTAACAAAGTCTCAAAGCTAAACTTTCAATCGTGGGATTCCAGTCACTGCCATTTTTTTCAGTCATCCTCACCTTATATTTCAGGTAGTTTGTTACCCAGCAGAGGTTGTTCTGATCTGCGTTCAGGTAATTTACTACCAACCAGGCGTTTTTCTACTTTCTATGAGCCTCTCGCTGAAAAAGACATTCCAATTAAGCAAAATGTTATGCCAATTCCAATATGTCTCCACTCGGACATTCTGAAGAAAATGTTTGGAATCGATGTGGCAGTCGTTCCAGACTTTCTTCGCGGACCAAGCTTCGATCGGAGTATGCCTGCTATTGGCCTACATGTCCTTCTGTGGCCTTCTGTGGGTCGCTTTTCCCCATGACTGTAAAACTGAACATCTTCACTTCATTTCTTTTCTTCCTTCCGGCTGAATATTGCCATCATTATGTCCAGTTCATGGAATCGTGCATAGAGCAATCATGAACTCGAGGCATCAAATTAACCTCAACCTGAATTCCGTGTCGGACGAACCTCCTATTCAATGCTCATTACCCTCTCTTCAGTTCTACCTCATTCCGGGAACAGTTATCTCGAGTCCTATAATGATGAAGATATGTAATCCAACATCATCTCTCGAAGGGCAGAGCATTCCATAATGTTCGGATTGTTGCCAAAAATGATTGCAGTTCCCAAAAACGGGCCCAAAGCTTCTAAACACAGCAATGTTTTCTTTTCAGTGTTTTTTTTCTTGCATGTTCTGTTTTGTTACTGCTTTCATAGTACCTGAGGGCGAAGGTACGCGTTATCCACTGAAAAGACCTATTGGAGGAAAGACTGCACCTTATGCCCTGAAAACAGAATATCGAAATAGCGTCATTAGAAACAGCACATTCTTGCCAAGTTCTTGGTAATGGCCAAATATCGTTTTGCAGAAGCGTCATTTGCGTAAAGATGAGTCGAAAGTAGACTTGGCATATCAGCTGGCGCTGGCTGTCGCCAGCCACACGAAACGATAACATCAAAAAGGAAGAAGATCAGGGAAATGGGGCTGGTAAGAGGGATCGCTATGAGCAGCTGCGTCAATTCGGAGGGTGATTTCCAAAGTAGTAGTACCTTATCAGGTCCCGGAGCGTTGGATATAGGCTTCCCTGTTCAACATGATGCTTACTTTGTTACTTCGATGATCCTTCACTGGTGCGATTTTGAGTGGAGGTCGCAGCTCTTTCATGACGCACGATTACTGAGAATTCGCGTTCAGTGTGGTAGATCTCGTTCTCTGAAATATTTGGTCGTCAAACAGGCCGCTCTGCGTTGGAGCTATTCTGTGATGCCGAAGACTCCATCTGTCAGCACACGCGTTCGACTTCGCGACGGCAGCCGCTTGCGGTCGCGCGGTGCGACGGCGGTCCGATGCCTGGTCAAAAGGGCATGCGCTCGATCGTTTGAACGCGCGACCCGAAAGCGCTGGCCGTCGTGAAGTCTGAACCGTCACCGGTCATGTCCATGGTGGTATATGACCAACCAGCGGTGGTTTTCGATGCGCCATCTAACCCTGTAGTGATTCTTCCAATCGCGATTGTTCAGCAAGAGGTCTGTGCTCCGTAGGACCATTGTTGCCGTACTGCTGGCGGCGCCGATTTTCCGACCCGAAAGACCGGTCATTATGTACGTTGTTGCATGAAGATTCTGACATGGTCAAATCTGCTTAGGAACTGTCGTGGATTATAAAATTTTGCCTAAATAACAATTTTGCCTAAATAACATTACCTTTCGCGCATTGACAAAATTTTGGGAAGGTTACTGATGGGTGGTGCATATCTGTGGAAGCATATCAACGCCTAAGCTTGTCCTCCGTCAACTACTTTTCAGCAACTGTTATTACGCAGTCGAGAAAATGCCCACTTTTCTAACAACATTCACCAGCTTTTTTGATTTTTGAACTCTTCTTGAATTTATTATTAAACTTTGTTTTATTTGATTGAACTATTTTTTTGGTACCGTAACGTGGTAGAGTCTAATTCTTTTTAAAGAGCTGAGTGTTGCTTTCTGAATTGCTTCAAAGACAGCCCTCGCGCTCAAGTAGTACATGGTCGTCCTTCTTTGTGAAGGTAGCTCAGCCCCCAAGCTAGATACTGTCCCACTCTCGCGACTCCACAGTGAGCGAGGAGCGAGCTACAGCCGCTCAAAGTTCTAGTTCTAACGCCCGCTCAGTTGGACCGCCCACCTAATCGCGTAGCTGCGCATCTGACGAAGGAGGCCGCTCAGTTGTCTACTTTGTGGACGGTGAGTATTATTACAGCTCCTTATCCCTGCGACGGAGCAGGCGTAACATTTGGGCAAGGCATGGAATGGGTTACTCGTGGGATATTTTAGCTTGAGACAACTGTCAGCCTATCCTGTGTGGGACAAGAGACATGAATCACGCAATATCTCAAACGAAACCCCATGTCACGCGAAGAGCGCAGCCAGCCGCCACGTTTAGTTGTAATACGCAGCCACGCCTACCCCAATCTCCAGGATTCCGACCGTGTATATAACTGTCATGTATTTGTTGCTGACGGCGCTGCTCAGGCGTCTGCCCATGAATAATTCTGCTCTCCTTCATCACATTTTATTCATTGGGAGCACATACAGTCAACTGCAACCCATCTCGTAAGGTAAAACGCGTAAAAATCACGAATGATGCAATTTCTGTGGTGCAAAAGCTCGACATGCACCAAAAGCCGCACACTTCACGTAACCCCAAATTAGGACGCCAGATTTTTGAATTTTTCCTTTTTTCAAGTGTTATTCGTTCGTGTCTTTGTTGTTTTTCATATTCTTCTCCTTTGAATTGATGTTGTCCACGTACTGGGCATAATGCCCTTAAAGCGATTTTGCGGGCCAGGGGTTACCAGGGAACCGCAGGGCGGTGTAACTGTAAGGGAGCAATTTTGTTTGTGGTGTTCTTGAGGGCTCTTGTTGCTTTTTTCCTTCATTGAGGAATTACTTATCAGCTACTGTTCAGCAATTATCCTTGACACTTTTATCGCGGGAGCTGTCTTTAAAGGCAGTTGGTACGATAAAGCGCTAAGGCGTGTCAAGGGCCGAGGCATCGGTGCGGTGTCAGACCATTTTCCACCAATTGCCGTCGCTTGCACACTTCATCAATTGGTGGAGAATGCACTGGCGGCGCGCCAAACTAAACCGTCCCTCCTATAGGGTCTCAGCTCCCCCGCGACAGTTAGGCACTACTTCCTCCGGTTCCCTTTTGAATCAAGTTTTTATAACCAAAATGCCTCGAGTGTTATCAACGCGGAAGTCCGCGCCTTTCGCGGCAAGTATTCAACAGCAACCCGAAGATCCTCTCCGATTGAACCCTATGGGCCCAGAAGCTAGGTGACATGCGCGACCTAATTTTGCCCTCCATATGCTCTACTACCCCACGCAAACCAGTCAAGCTGTTTCGCCGATATACTCATCCTCGCAGCTGCGACAGGTGATCTTATAGACCGCCCCTGACATAGTACAGTTGCCCTCTTTGCTGTTGTGGCGGACTAAACAGTTGCGGGTTGTAGATAGGCGCTCGCTTAACCAGCGTGGCGCTCTGAGCCACTGATTTTTGCTTTCACGATGGCAATCATTTCATCGAAACCCGACCTCCTCACACGTCTCCAGAGAGAAGTGCATTCAAAGGTGCTTTCAAATGTTGAGCCGATGGTTTTCAACATTTGAAGGCACCCTTCGCCATTAACTGAGAAATTCCTCTCCCTCCACAAACAAGTAGCCTGGCCTTCAGTGACAGCGACTGCACCACTTTTACGCGCAAAAAGGAGCAACGAAGGTGCGCGTGCCGTCGTTTCTCGTCGCCCGACTCGCCTTCATTAAGCCGACCTACCGCCCTATCAGGTTACGATAACTGCAGGTCCGCCAGAGTACGTACAGTCGTCATCCGGGCACCTGATTAGGGCGGCAAGGGTCGCGACGCGGTTGCGGCGTGTCACGAGCGCGGCGCTGTTTCCAGCCTATTTTAGCCTCCCTAATTTACACTGCTATAGCTGCTTTTCTCGTGATTTGTTGTTCCTTTCGTCACAATGTAAATTATGATTGAGATTTCTCTGTTTTTTTGCGCACAGGTAAACAGTTAGGCAGACAATTGGCGCTGTTTGTCGACGGGGGGCATTTTGTATTATCATTGCTTCCCTAGTTCCGGTTTACAAATCTCACTCTGGTAAAACTTGTGAACTCTTGTGAAGCTGAAGTAAGATCGTCTAGCCACTATCCTAAAACGTGTCAACTCGAGAAACGGCTGCCCTAGGATGGGCTCGGGCACCTATATAAAGCAAATGCGCCCTTCGCCCCCCCCCGTCGACAAATTCGCCCAGTTGAACAAACACCCGAAGAAAAACGTAAAAACACTCCATTACAGAAACAAAAAAAGGCTCCACGCCCCAATGTACTTCATAAAGACAATAAAACCAAAAAAGGCTCCACGCCCCAATGTACTTCATAAAGACAATAAAAACAACTAAACTTATAAAAATAGAAATAAAGTAGAACTAGCGGGAGAAAATGGCCAAATTAGGGGCTGGAAACCGCGTAACGCGCGCGCGAGTGTGACGCGCGCGGAATGCCGCGGGCGCGTCGGACCGGTTTAGGCCGTCTGAGATCAAGTGCCGTGAGCGGCGCGTGGGCGTGACGAAGCTGTAGAGCGGGTGGCCGCTGGCCACTTGAAACTGGAATGGGGTCTTCTATATATATTTAATTACGACGATGGAATCGTGTGGCGTGCGAAATGTCCCACAACAACAGCATTATAACGTGATTCAAAAACTTATCCGCATTTCAAGCTAGATCAACAAAAGATATAATATGAAGAAAGGAGCATGCGAGGAGAATACAATTGAGGGAATAATAAGTGGTTACCCAAGGTCAAAGGATTGTGTGCCTGGCTCTGATTTTGTCGTTTTGATTAATTTGGGCAACCATGTCGAGCCAACAATATTGCTCGATGATCTGCTGCGCGCCTTTTCTAAGGCAATGTGTTCCCTATAGCGTGCCTATTCGAAGCTATCAGAAACATACCGAGCCATACTTCTACGCGCCCGTCCGCCCACAAATATCCGACCGATCCTGACTTGCTCTTGTGTGGTTTCATTTGCGAAGTGCAGTGTGGAGCAATTGATATGAAGCGGCTGCGATGCTGCATGAAGTACATACGTGCAGCCTATCTACTGTAGCAGTTATTGGCAAAATGCCCACGGGAAACTCGTCCGAAATTGCTTTTTGAGTCATTAGAACGAAGGCTTTTCTTCGCAGGTTTTGACCGTTTCACTTGGTTTTTTCACCATTTCCCACTAGCAGCCTGCTAGCATTTTAGATAGACTAGCAAATTATCGTACCTTATGTATTGAGAACGTCCGTGGGGACAAGGAGTATGCAGAGATTGCAATCTACTTGCATGGACAAGGAATATGCAGAGGTTGCGCCTCTATACCAACTCTTTCCGGAGTCTGATGCATGGCGCATCCGAAGCTGAGGCAAACTGGCGGTCGCCATCGACCAAACACACTCTCCGCTGTCATGCCATATAAACTCACATTGAACGGGAGGTTGGGTAGATCAGTTCCTATGATTTTTCTGCTTTTTCCGTTTTTCTTCTTCGCTTTGCTAACCTACACGGACTAACTAACCCAGCGGACATGCCCTTTCGAGAAAAAAAAATTCATTTTGCGCACTTGTCTCCCGAGGGCTCTGGTAATCATATCTGCGCGAGTATTTAAGCCATTGTTTGAGAGCATGTCGACCGTCAAACTAATTTTCAATGCACTTTTTATTCTTTGTGCCGATTCGAGTACATTCAGTGGGCGTGTCCAGGAACAGCTCAAAAACGAGCAAGTAGAAATGTGTTGCTGAGGTGCAAGATCGAGCTACTCCATCATCTTTGACGTGGTCGGTTGTCATGTTGTTGAAGGGGTCAGTTGCTTCTTGTGTGGGCTTTTTTCACGTCAAATAGAGCAAATGCCGTGACCCGAACTACAAAGGGCAAGTCGCACAGCTCACAATTTTGCGCTATTTTTAAAAATTTGTTTTCGACCATTTGTCAAGTTCAATCGTTTTCTGAGCCATCATCATTCATTATTGGCTTCCAAGAGCAGCCACCAGTGCGTTCTTTAATCTCTTGAAGCTATAATCATTTCTCCGAAGAAAAGGGTAGAGACAGTATGCTTGCATCCTCCCACGTTTACTTCTGTATACCTCTTCCCTTTCTTGTCGTTCATTCACTCCCTTCTACCGCCTTCTTGGTTTTTCCTCATCTTTCCACTGTGCAGCCAATTCCCTCAGCTCAAAACACACCCCGCGAGGAGCGTCCTATCACTCACTGAGGCTTGAACTATTGACGTACATCTGCCAGGGCCTTAATCCACCTCAGTCTTATGCACTTTCTTCACTACCACCTACCTCCCAATGGCCACTCTCGCCTTTAAAAATAAGAAAATGCATTAGCGCTGACTTCAACTGAATGATGCAAATCGAGGTTCTTCTAATCGCAGGCTCCGAATTCTGGGAGCCAGAACCCTGGGAACAAGTAGCTATCTGCAGATGCAGGTCCTCGGCACGCGTGAAGCGCCGATGCCAATTGGCACGCTTCACACCCTGCGCGGTCGCGATTTCAAAGCTTCAAACTCCACAGAGTTAGATACCTGCCCAGGCCAAACAAGCCTTCTGCTCGCGGGGATGGTAAATTGGTACCAGGTTTGTCTGGGGCAGTAAAGACCATTTCGTAGGTGCATGCCAAGTAAAATAGGTGTCGCATTCAAAAGGATGTCGAGCTATCGAGAATGATCGAGTAATGACGCGACAAATTCTTTCCTCTTTATCGACAGACTGGACAATTTTATCAGGTACCGCTGATAATTCTTCTTGCTGACCAGCTCTCGGTGCGGTTGAAGGAACTACCCGATTTACGACCTCACTCCTCCCCAACTTGCTACAGGAGCTTCTTGCCCCCCACCAACGCCCGTCCAGCCTCTCTCTCCCCCCCGACGCGCCGCCCACCCACGCCCCGCCCCTAACCCCGGCCACTCTCCGACGTCCGGTGTTCCGCGCACATGCCCGACCGGCGCCCGCCCCTCTCGGCCTCTCCGCACCCAAGCCCGGACTGCCCGCCACCTTACTACACTTTGGGCGCGCTTTAGTGTGTCCCCTACTCAACATTTGTAATGACCTCTCAATCCTGGCCAGCTGTCCAGTAACGAACTTGCCCCAGCCCTTACACAACCCACAAGTGCGTTCAGCCTTCCTTCTCAGGCGAAAAAAAAGTAACTCTGTTGAACAAGTTATCCAGTTTTTTATCCCTGTCTTAACTTTTCTTCCCCTTCATCGCTTGATTTTTCGTTTACCAGTTCTATTTTGGTTGGCGTTGTATTGGGTAGTGAAATTTATGTTACAAACATGTGATAAACATATAAATTATCGTAGAGGTATGCGACACTTGTGCGTGACATGGAATGAATTACAACCAAAAGAAAAGCTATAACTAAGAATTCAAACCAACGAAGCCAGGAGTATCTTCCTGCGAACCAGGATTCCTGAAAGCTCTTGGGAAGATCTCGGAAGAAGCGCATTTTTGCCTGCCATAAGAGCGCTTTTATTGCTGCGGTGCATTCGTGAATGGGCGGACAGGCGCCCGCTGGTACCCTCGTCATCGGCGCAGTTGCATGTAGGGCGCCGTCTTCAACGCGGGCCGCAGCGCGTGCCAGGAACTATTTGCTTTTTCCAGGCTAATTTAGTCATTTTTTCCAACTTTTCACTGTTTTGGCTACTTTTTCCCAGATTAGCAGCTCCTTATCTTCACAAGGTGGAAAAATGACTAAATTAGCCTGGAAAAAGCAAATAGTTCCTGGCACGCGCTGCGGCCCGTTGACGACCGCCCTAATCAACTGCCCGGATGACGAGAATACATGATCCCTGTCTCTTTGAAACAATTTTGAGTGGCTAACTGGGTACTGGTTGGGTAAGCGAAAGTAGGGTAAGCGATCCGCTGAATAGTGCCGGGCCATTCACGACGATAAAATGACAAGGCATACAGGGTCATACGCCAGCATGCAAGAATAGTATGCCCCTTAGCAGGCGCTGCGAGCCACTTTTGCCTTACCAAGGTGCAACATGCCGATCCAGACGCCCATCGCAACCGCACGCCCACAAATGGTCGGCCAGGCACATCGAATTTGGTGCTCTTATCGCTTCATTCATGAGGTACAATGGATGTGAATCGTTGCTTCACGGATATATTAATACATATGTACAGCCACATCTTTTGAAGCGGTTTTTGGCACGGTGCCAACGTTGAACTCGTCCAAAACTGCTCGTCCATTTGCGCGCGGAACAAAGGTTTTTCGCGAGTTTTCAGCCGTTCAACTTCCCTTTTTTTCATTTTCTCACTATATAGCACTTCTGCTACTATTTTTGAGCAAGTCAAATGTCAAATTATGCCTTCAAGTTACCATTGTCAAGTTACGTTATTGTGTCGATGTCTTCCAGTTTGAAATCTTATTGTGCTGATTGGCATGGTTTGTTTCTTGTTTGGCTAAGGGTATGATTAGAAGTTGTCCACGATTTATGGTTGTCCAGCCGTAAGATCTGATTAGAAAACCTTGTTTACCCAGCTGTCCATACGCATTTTCGTTGTTCATTGCCAGCACATGGAGAGCTTCAATGATCGCTTCTATATAGCACCTAAAGTGAAGGCAGTGAGATGCGCCTTGGTTTCAAAAGAGAACCCGGAGCCAGATGGTGCCACCAGAAGCAGTTTCGAGTGATTTCCCTCACTGGTGGGGCGACATCCTGTGACAAGCTCTATTAGACGGACCATTATCGGCACCAAAAGGCACAAATAAGGTCCACTTTTTCCATTCGAACCTCAAAATCCAAAGCTGTACGTTTTTACTTGGCATGACTAGGGCATGTTGTACCTTGGAAGTCCTCAGCGGGTGGA
The DNA here is from genome assembly GCA_036418165.1 of Cooperia oncophora. Lineage (NCBI taxonomy): Eukaryota > Metazoa > Nematoda > Chromadorea > Rhabditida > Trichostrongylidae > Cooperia > Cooperia oncophora. Next base: position 19,245 of record MU913211.1, on the reverse strand, counting down.
GTCGTGTTCGGTCGCTGAAGGCGAGAGGAAGTGTGAAACCTTTTCCTGAAATTGCCGGTAAGTAGTGTTCTCCAAGGTTTTCCTTTTTTTCTTGGGGTAACATAGACCTATACCTCCCCCTCGAAGGTATTTCTTCCTGCACTTTTTTAAGGGGAGAAGAGAAATTATGGAAAATGATGGAAAAGAGAAGTTGTGGAAAATAATGGAAAACCTGTGGAGAATTGTAGGAAGTTGGGAATGTTCATGAAGAGGTAGATGGGATGGGTATAGAATCGTGCCTGAGGAGGTATTCTTGAAAAGTGTGGGTCGTGTTTCATAAAAAATTTCCTCCTTCGGCAGGAAGTGCCCCGATTACTGTCGCTGGTTTCGGAAGAGAACGGTGGTGGTAAAGACATTGCTAGTGACATCAATTCATTGAGAGGTTAATACCGTAGGACTTATTCCCCGTCAAAGGGCCTTTGCTCCTTAGAATGCTATGGCTTGAATTTTTGTTTTTTTTGGAACGATAAGAGCACCAACTGGTTTTGCACCTCTTTGCATTGGCCCAAATTGGCGTCTCTCTCATTTAGGATATTTTTAGACTTGTCGCGCTTCACACTCCCCAAGCAGAATTACCCAGTAAATGGACTGCTTTTATCTATCGGAAGGATTTATGAAATAGCCCGAGCTTTCCAATCCCCTCAAAATTTATTCCTAGCTTTCGGATAGCGGCTGAGCTTCTACCTCGTAAGAGGAGGGTTAGCAATTTCCGAAGAACTTCGAAAAGAGACCCGTTTTGAATGCCTAAAGCAGTCAGCAGTGAGGGCCTTAATTAATACCTCAATCAAACAAGTTATGAGTACTCAATGTTTGCGTTGTTAGCCTACGGGCATAGCTCAGCACAGGGCACCACAAAGCACCACGGTGCAAGGTTAGTTGAATTAAGGGTCGTTGCAGATCATAGACGTTGCCTTAACTCCGCCCACACGCCAAAGTCACAACTTCAGGCTGCTCACAATTCACCTGATAGGTCCAGTTAGAAATTTTCTTCTCGGCATTTCAAGACGTTTTCCAGACCAGAGCATATTGTCGGCTGGGAACTCCCTAGGCTACGGATTGCATTCGATCGCAGAAGTCGGCGGGGGGGGGTCGCATTTGGCTTGAAAGAGATTTTTTTCTATAGACGATTTTACTCGTTTCACGTGCGCTATCCAGATCTCATCGTTAAGCGCTCTCATAGGTAGGAGAGCGCTGTATGTACTTGGTTGTCGCTTCTAGAGAGGGATCATATCTGACTCTAAAAAGATTTTTCCGGTTGTTGATTTATAGCGGGTTTTTCCCGTTTCACGCTTGCGTGTACCTCCACTCCCCGTTCCACAGCCAAATTTTGGGGTGTGCTAAGAAATTCTCAAGAAATTTCAGAAAAAGTGACAGTAAGTTGAAAAAAGTCATGAGAAAAGAAAAGATGGTAGGTAGGATGAGAAGAGGGGGAGGGTCGTGCCAGAGGAGGGAGGGAGTTTAGTGGGGGAAGGGACTTGTGTTATGCGAAATTTTCCAGGCTATCATTTGGATAGGTCTCCGTTGAAATTTGCTTCATAGGACTGGGTAAACCACTCCAGCTTGGTCTTTCGCTTCACATCCGAAAGGATAGGTGTTCAAACATCATCCACGGCCCAACTCCGATCGCGCTAATTTCGTTTTCGTAGTGTGTGGTCAGATCTTTGTCACGGCCAGAGGTTCCATGGAAATCAAGACGTAATCACGTTTGCAGTGGTTTCTGAAGCGTATGAAAGAGGAGCATGAGCCGCTAAATTTGATAGATCCGCATTCAAAGAGCCTCCAGAAAAAAGACTAAAGGCGTTGATATCTACGCCGCTGTCTCAGAACTGATGCTGGCCCTATAACTTTTCAAGCCTCGGCCAATTCTGAAAGGAGTGGGCTTTCAGGTCGTCTAGCCCATTTTTGGAACTGCTTATTGCATGTTCTGGGAGGTCCATAAGGGGATCACAAAAGCATTCTTCATTTTTGCTGCGCTCTTCGGGGAGGGGCCAAAGAAACAGCGAAACAATAGGCTAATAGCTCAAATTCCTTATGTGGAAAAAAATTCCCATTCATAATTTTTTTTCGTGTTCATATAAATCGGAACGTTTTGTCCGAACAAAAAAGTGTCCAAAAACACGCGACCCTTTTGTCGAAAGAACTGAAGAGCTTTCTATAGCCGGGCTCATAGTGCACTCTCAAAACTTTTTTACGCCCCCGCTGCACTCCCAGAAGTACACAACGAAAATGAACTACGCTTCCGAGGTCCTTTCAGGAACCTCCAGAACATGCAATGAGCCTGTGAAAATGCCCTCCCCCCTCCCTCAGGAAGGCCTCACAAGTTCCTAATCAACCCTGTGACCCTATAATGAGAAGTTCTACATATTTCATGCTATTCGAACGGTAGCTTCGTTCTTCGTTGAAGGGAATATCTTGAAGTCGGAGTTGGGGGGGGAATCACTGGAAGAAAGGAGGTGTCACTGGAGCAACTTTGTGCCTTATAGTCTTTACCTTACAACTTTCCGCCACGAAATCGGTACAAGATTGACCATTGCGGAGTACACAACCTCTCCAACGCATTCTTTTGCATTTTCGTAGACCATCGCGAACAATTGTCTTTGTAAGAGTAGGGCAGCATCAAAACCCCCTTAAAAAGGTCTGCCTTGCTTGATCTTCGATTCCCCGAGTACGGTCATTCACACCTTCAACCAATACTATTGTCATCAACGTCGACGTTGTTAGAATTAGCCGCAAAATTGCCAACATTACCACGTCAGCGCTTCAAATGAGAATTGCATTGCCTATGCAATGATACTCATTGTGAGAATGAGAATGGCATCAGCAGAGGAACGACCATGTTGCGTCTGCCGGCCATTCAAGTCCAACTTACAACTTCCCAAATGGCATAAAAATAATCGTTGTTTTGGCTACTCGACGTTTCAAGGCGGCTGTAGCGGAAGCGGTTGTGGGGAGATTCTGGCCAAAATTCACTCACAAGTGGATTATGGAGATCCCTGTCAAATCACATAGAATAGAAGGCTTTTGTGGGAGGGCGAAAGGAAATTGATGGGAGAGTACCGTAATTGACCTTCTGTGGTAAGGTAAATTTTCACGTGTGAGTAGCTGCTTCATACTACCAATCAGGCGCTCACCTCCAGCCCAATGACATCAGATGTATCGTGTTACTTCTATGAGGGGCGATATTCGCTTTGTCAGAGCATACTCTTGTCCTTGTCGTTAACAGCTGTGTTCGCTTGTTAGAAAGTTACTCAGCCGCGGCATTCCGTGACTAACTGGTTCGGCTTACGGTAGCACTTGCCCTTGAAATCAGTTACAGCTGATAGCTGACGCAGTCGGTTGAGGCGGATACAGTTGGGATGGAATGAGCCCACACCGGGGTTTCTATCACTGGTTGCTTCCATCCTGGACAGATCATCAACCCATCACCATTGGTGGAACAAGGCAGCCCGAGGCGGGCTCATCCCTCCTGTTAGATATCGGAATGATCTACTGACCCACCGTGACCATTACTTTTGATTGTTACCTACCGTATTAGGTAGTACTTTTCGCGCCTAATTAGTGAGTACATAAACCTGTCGTTTTCAGTTAGTTATGTGTATTATTCCTAATTATTCTCTGCCTATTCTACTGCCATCTACCTTCCCGACACAACACCACCCCTCCTGATACCGCCCCGACTTGCGACGTTATCAACCATAGGTACTCGAAGTAAAATGATCACACCTCATGCGGAACAGCTATCGCTGCTATAACGTGACACGGAGTTCCTGGCTGCTTGCCTGTTCTCACCTCTGTAGCACTGCACTTTATTTTCATCATGCTCTTCACAAGGCCAGCCTATAATTTGCACCCCTGGCTGTCCTCGGAAAGAGAGAATGGTCGCAGAATCACTACGGAATTTCGCACTTCTTCATTTAGTTTTTTTCCATGTTTTTTTAGCAGTATCTCAATGAACATCTTTCTTGCCCAGAAATGGGCCATTTTTTTCGTGGTGGGCGAGTTCCTATCTTGGTTCAAATTTTATATTGTTTGATTGTTGTTCATTCGGAATGGGTTGGAATGCCGTCACATAGTGTTTTTGTATGCTTTTCATTTCAAATTGTGTTTTTTGGACATTTAGCACAGTTCGGTTTGGTGGGGCACTAAATGGTTACTCTGCAAGACCTGTACAGGCTCCTCGTAAAGACCTGTGAATTACTGTAAGCACATTGGCTCACTTGTACCATTTCACCACTCCGCAGGAGTTTACAAGTCGCACATTGCTAGGACCAGGACCCGGTAAATGATGTAAACTATCAAAGGTATCTAGCTAAAGTGCAAATTACCATTGTAGAAGAGCCAACGCCTTCAGTTTCACAAATAAAAAGGCAGATAGGACCCCAAGTCTTTGAGAAAAAGACTTGAGAAACTGTAAATGTTTGCTATAGTATAGCTGAACGACGGTACCCCCTGTTTTCATGTTCCGCTGGGAACCTCAGAACCTTCCGTCAATCATTGCGTTCATGTCAGTTTTGTTAAGATAGGATTTGCAATATGGTGACCAGCCACTGTCGACAAATGATCACATTTAGGTCGGCAAGAAAATGCATACCTTTACTTATAGGTTTTGACTAGACTGTTTGACCAGGGCCTACCAGTATAAAAAGGCGCCGATTTCTTAGTAACAATTCGTCTTCGTATTCGTATTCTCTAATAAACTTCCTATTCGACTCCACTACAGCTTTGAAAAGGATCCTCGCTGAAGTTGCCCTTTTTCTAAGTGTGTTTCACTACAGTAAACTCAAGAACACTTCAGACTTTAGAACATCTTTCAATCAGAATCTAATTTCAATGCGCAGTTCTGAGGATTTCCACCTCAACCAGAGTGTGCACGTCCGAAATGCCAAAGAGCCTTTTTTGGAAATCAGAATAGTGCAAGTGACCGAAAATGACGTGGGTGACAGGGAAAAGCTGAAAAATACATGTCGATTTCCACTCCGATCTCGGAAGTGACGTAAGGAAAGGAAACAAAGTGCAAGGAACCACTGCATTTTTTGTGGCTGTTTTTTGTAACGTGTAGTTATTTTAATTCTCTTCGGTTCTCTTTTTATCTTATGCTTAGAGCTCCTTGGTTATCCAAATGATTATTGCGGCATACCTTTCTTGAGCTCTTCTAGTTTTTCACCTCACAAGATTAACAGGTAGAGCGTCCATGTGAATGGCTATTCCAATTGGGTGGTGAGTGGGAGCGCCCTTTTTGCACAAATAAATCCGTTCAACCGCTTCGCGACTTTTCTTTCATGCCCCTTCCTTCAGTCTTCCACAAGAAGTCCTTCAAATATCCCCTCTTACTGGAATAGTGGCGAAATTGCCTATTGCTTTGACTGAATCGTCGCCTCCAGAGAACTCTACCTTCCGGTTTCAGGCTTACACATTTTCAGTTTCGAGAAAAAAATTAGTCGTTGCCAGGGTTCTCGGCATTTTGATAGATCCCAGGAGCAACTTAAACATGGACCACTCACAAGATGTCCTCAGCCATCCCCTGTATGATCTGGATGTTTTCTTCAGGAACTGAATTATCCTGTAGGAAACTGCATGAACAGCATACACCATGGTTGTGCGAAGGCCGTCGGAACAGGGGGTCATATTTGGCTGAGAGATTGACGTTTCTGATGGTCGATGTTATTTGATTTCCCCAGTTGACGCGCGATTTATATCACTCACAACGTGGACCAAACGCTTCTGCTACTTGAATGGGGGATGCCTCCTCCACTCGAAGGTTGGTACTAAATGAAGAATCCTCCGAGAGGGAGGGAGTGTGAGGGGGAGGGGGCATTATGACACCAGCATTCTACCCACCGTAATGACGTCCCCTGTGCTTTCCAGCTAGCGGTCCCTCCTAATTAGATCACAGAATCCTTCAGATCTCCACGTGTTTCACACGGACGGTTAGTGCGAAGTCCGTTCGTTCATTAGCCGCTGTTTCCTAGGGATTCCTTTCTGCTCGTGCAATGTCACTTCCATGTATCTCTCTACTTTTTCCTGCTCCGTGTTCCCTCTTCTTGTCGCTGTAGATTTCGTTCAGTTCATGTCATTTACATCGCCGAAGTACATGCGGAGAACTGCGCTCATGACTGGCTCATTCCCTTAACGATGGCTTTGAGTGTTTGCTGAATTGTTTAATTTTCGTCACCGTAGTCTGAACCGCTGAAGCGGAGGTTTTAGCAGCAAGTGGCCGTTGGTCTGAGGATCGAACGCCAGATCACAGTTTCGTGTCCCCATGCTCAGGACATAGATTCAGGTGTTTTGTGCACTTTTTCGTTCAGTCGAAAGGCTCCGTCGCACAAAAATACAAAAATATGAAAATTCACTGGGGTACAAAGCTTTGTTACCGTGGATTGGAGATCAGCAATCGGACAGTCGCACATGGATCAATCCACAGAGCGCATTAATTGGGGATTTTTGATCGAGTATGTACAACCCCCCCCCCCCCATCCCTCTTTCTAGAGGGTTGGCACGACCTCCTGGATCCCTCCTCATCGAGCTGTCGAGCGGGGAAGGGGGGGGGGAAGGAGAAGGGATGTGAAACGGGAAAAACCGCAAGGGAAATACGACCCCTCCTTCTCCCATCCTCCCATTATACCTACATTTTTCTCAGATTTTACCCAACTTCCTGCCACTTTTTCCGGAATTTCCCGAAAAATTTCCATTTTACCAGAGGATTTTGCTCGAGCGAGGGGGGCAGGGTATATAGTACGCATGAAACAAGAAAAGCCTCAAAAAATTAACAACCTCTCTCAGAGAGTTGGAGGAAAATATGCCCCCCCCCTTCCAACAACGAGCAACTACGCCCCCTCCCCTTTACAATGCCCGTGGAACAAGATAAAACAACTATCGAAAAAGATTTTTCTCAGCCTAAAAATGATCCCCTCTCCTAGCGACTAAATACGATCCCCCTGTTGGGGAATCTCCAGATGTGCCCTGTCAATCCATTGTTCACCCCTCTCTCACATTTTCAGAAGCGTGCAGCAGCTGTAAACTGCACTTTTGCTTTCTCCGCATGTATCTCTACAATATGCAACAAACCTTCCCAAAAATAACTTCCCTGGAAGACCCCCCAGCCCTCTACTTGCGCTACCTGTCGCTTTACACAATGGATTCAAAGTTGGCCGAGACCCAGGGCGCTCCTATGAATTGCGCAATTCAAGTAACGAGCTCACATGTGAAAGAATCCAATCCGAATATCTCTTCTTCCTAGCTTTCTGTTTGCAAGAATCTGAGCCCTTGATTGTTGTTTTTAGCTGATACTCTCTGAAAATTGGCGTGTCGTATTTCAATTTCCTTTTCTTTGGCACAAACACAGCAAATACTGTTCCGCATCAAGGATTTGGTTGTGCTCAAATTACACGAGGCCCCAGCGCCAGTCAATTCTATTGGGTCGGCCCATATGTAATGGCGCTTTTTTCCCCACTCGAACTATCACGCTGAATATG
>MU913210.1:0-27202 GCA_036418165.1 Cooperia oncophora | reverse complement strand
GAGCTGGACTCACCAAGGTTCCTGTGGATGCCTTATTAAGGTTCTCACAAAGTGGGCCCCGCAGTTGACAGGAACTATCAAGCACCCATCGGCTGACCTGCGCCGGTTACTTTTTTACTGGATTGCTTCGTAATGGTTTTCATTTCAGTGTCGACCACTGCACACACTACCTCGTTTACATGAATTTGTGCCTCCTGCTTCCCCAACTCGGTTTCAACAGCGGCTTGTCGTCGCTTCAAAGTATCACATCGCAGTAGCTGTAGCAAACAATCATGAGGTTTGTTACCTAGATATTAGCCTTTCGCTACTTCATTCAGTCTGGATGCGACATGCATTCTATTTCGTTTTAAGGTTGTAGAGGCATTGAAATGCGGCATAGCCTGTATAACTGCTGAGCGTTTTTGCTCCCAGACGAGCAGTACAAGTTTACCAGCTTCGAAAAGTTTGAAAGATTGTTTGGCTCAGGCGGGAGCCGATCGGGATTAAACTCAGGGCCGCTTCGCGTGAGTGATAAGCAACACTCGCCACTACGTCATTTCCTCCCACCAATGTGGTGCCCAGCAAGCAATGGTCTGCAGTTTTGACCAAAGGGAATGGGTTTGGCGCGCCGCCAGCCCTTACTCCACCAGCTGCTGAATCGTGACAACAACTGTTGGACAACGTCTTGTGCGAGCTGTATGATACAGTCTTGTCGCTATGGGAAAGAAAAAAAAGAAAAGAAACGAGCTGGTGCAGCTATGCATCCTTTTTGACATCCGTAGCAAACAATAGTGTGTGTTTTGGCAAGATCGCTTTTGTAGCCTGAAAGGTTCAGAACAATTCTCGAGTACTCGACCGTAACTCTTTATCACCCAGCCGAAGTTCTAACCTGGAAAAGGCCATCATGCGATTCACCGGTGAAAGAAGCCCCTCACAGTGACATTCAATCATCGAGACGACCTAGCAGTCGACAGTAGGAGCTAATCAGGCTATTCTTCACCCAGGATCCTAGTAGAAGCCCGACTGTATTAAGGGTCTTAGTTCCCGCGGTATTGCGAGGCATTCATCGCAGTGAACCCGATTCTGGAGGTGGGGTGGTTTGTTGCGCGTGTGACTGGTGAAAGGGTAGGAGGCGTTTGGCTACACCACATACAGCTTCCAGTGAAGATGTTGGCGACATCCACCCGCCCTCGGCGCCTTTAAGTTTTGGAAAAGCAATGATTCATTCAGAATAGATATTTCATTCAGCTTGTCGCCTTCCGGAGCTCCGCGCTACATCAGCCTGCGAGTGGAATCGTTGGTGATGCCAAGATTCAAACTAAAGTTACCACCTTAGATTCAAAGGTACATAGGATTTTATTGGCTGGAGACTGCTACGATGCTACCTTCTCCCATAATTTTTTTCAGAGCGAAATTGTAAGTATAGGACTGAATGCTGATGAAACGTTGCTTGGTGTGTTTGGCCACAACCCTCAGGGCTGCTTCGTTAATATTTTTGATGTTCTAACGCTGTCTGCTGATGTTCCTGGCGAGGTTCGTGGTCCCCACTTTGACATTTCTTCTCAAAAAGAAGTATATATTTTCATTAAGGCATTTCCTATATCAACTGTTCGAATTGGTAACTCGGTGTCTAAAGGACTTGCGTTTGAATGGAATCCAGCCGTTGCTGATATGTTTGCAGCTTCGGACAGTGAAAGGACATTGAGTGTTATTAAAATTGATCTACAAGTCAGTTTACACAATTTACGATGATTGCGCTGTAGCTGCTGCACGGAGGTGCTTTAGAATTCGTCAAAGTACAGCATGGTCGGCGAGAAAAAGTTGGAGGCCAACATCAGCGAGATTTCATGGAGTCCTAAAGGAAAACAACTGGTAGTTGGTGATGTACGCGGCAAAATCTATCAACTGAAGCCAGAACTTGAGGTGAACATTGATAATTTCTTTATATTGACGGTTTTCGTATTCGCTCGAAGACTGTGGGCAAGATGTTGGGAGGCGTACGGTTGCTGCCACGTCATTGGTGGAAGGGTGAAGTGGGATGTGGCGAAACGTCCTCTCGCAGCCTTTCAACCAATAGCATTGGAGCCGCATGCCCTCCCCCAAGCATCCTGCCATTGCCTTTCAGTTGTGACCGTTTTCAGCTCGTTCGCACAACGAATGCACCGGAAAATGCAGGAAATGTGGTGGTGATCAACTTGAGTTGGCTTTCTACCACGGACTGGCTAGTGGCTTATTCTAACGCTGAAATGACAAGCATTGCATCATTCATGTTGAGCATCAAAAAGGTTCGGCTCAACTGATATTTTAGGACTTTACTACACACTTTAGTGCTATTCGGCCTGGGATGGGCATTTTGCACTTTCAGCTAGTACTTTTGCTAGTATATATCGACTAACAGGTCCCATTCCTGTGAGGAAATGAATTGGTACGAGAAGCCACCTCGGTTCCAATAGTTTTCACATCTTCATAAGCTGGAATGTACAGGCTCTGCTGAGGTCCATTTGTTGCCCACACCAAGCCGAACTGCGTACAAAGATTATCTTATCTAACAATTGGCGCCGATCAGAAAGGGAAGGGGGCATCTCGTGGACGTTTGTAAACATAGTGAGCTATATTTTAGTCCCTGAACTCCGGTGAAGTTGTGGAACAGAATCGGGACCGTTTGCTCGCCATTTCACTAATTCCTTTTCATACTGGAGGACGATTTGGGAACCACGGGAAGGATCTTATTCGAGCCGATATTGGGGGAAGGGGGGGGGTGTAAGTTCTTGTTTGGATTGAATCATTTCCCTGCGCAGAAAGCGGTTTCCAATTTTATGAGAACAGGATCACCCGCCGCGAAGAGTATGACTGCTAGTTGGTATTGTGTTTCTGAGGCTTGAATCTCGAGTACTCTGCTCCCCTGGTTCTTATATATGTAGTATACAAAACGATACTGGTACCATTTTGTGACCTGACGAGAATCGACGAGATTCACGGAATAGTTTGGCACGTTCACAAGAACATACAAAATACCCACCTTGCCCCATAGCGTACTAGTCTCCACTAACCAAATTGTAACCAAACAGCGATATTAGTTATCGATAGAAATTCAGAAGTAGGACGGACGCACATGCGCTGTATTACTTTTCTTTGCAACTTTAGGATAAGCCACCGTCATGGACTCCGTTGAACTTCTCACCCCAGTCGTCGTTAGGGGTAACAAGAAGGTTACTGGTGGACTGGAACATTGCTTTGATTGTATCTCCTAGCTCAGCTGGTCTGCTGGCGATATGCAAATCTGCAAATAACGTGAGGTTCTTTACAAATTTCAGCCTTGGACAATTGAGTGAACTCAGCATTTTTAGGCTTGGACAAGCGCAAGTATAGCAGCATTAGTCGAGCCGTCCGCTGCAAAATTCGCAATAGGGGTCGCAGTAGACCTTTCAAACCAGAATATGGTCACCACAGGTAGGCTTATCGTTCTTTCTTACACTGCTCATCTTGACCCGTACCCCATTTGCCTCTAAAACGACCCGGTTTTCAAGAGTGATCATTCACTTTACTCCTAACGAGGAAACGGTATGGCGTTGGAAATTTTCAGCATAGCGCGCGTACCGGGAGAAATCAGCAGTTTTGAATTTTTTTCTCCTGCTGAACTTGAACCTTTTCCTGGAGCGACACAAACGCAACCTCCGTAGACTTCGCTCAACGATGATGTACGCTGGGTGGCAACGTTTAGAGTTCGAGATGACGCGCGTCGACGCGCTGTTACGCGCTACAATTGCAACAAAATCTTTGGCTACTATTTGGAATAATTTGTATACAAGCACATCTCTTCAACGAAATTTAGCTATCAGAATTTAGGTGATGGATCTTCACGACGCCTTCCAATTGTAGTAGTTTTGTACAGCGACGGTTCAGTGATTTCGCTGCAACTTGCTCCACCGTCGAAAGATTATCCTGATTGCAATGTGTGAGTGCTCTATGACCACGCTTCTTTAGGCTTTTTGTTGATTAGTTGTCTTGGAGTCCTTATCAAAAAAAAATGTTGGGCACTGCAAAGAGCCTGATGAATTTTGAGTAGTTCCAGGGTACCTGCTGCTATCGACGTCAGTAAAGATTAAAAATGGACTTCGTCAAGGGAACGCTGTCGCCGGCACGTCCAGCGTTATACAGCAGACTCCGCCAGTAGCTGCTCCGCAAACTACCTCTTTCTTTGGCGCCTTTGGCGCAACGAAAACTGAACCGTCAGCTCAGCCGTCTGCTGCCACGCCATTTGCTTCAGCATTCGGAATGTCCGGAACAGCTCAAGCTCAACCATCTGCAACCAGTGCCTCAGCTACACCATCGCTAAGCTCTCCAGCTACTGGGGGAATGTCCGTGAGTGCAGCGGTGCCAGAACAGAAGCCACTCACAGGAAGTTTGTTCTCAGGTTTCCAAGGTCTAAAAACCACACCAACTGCTAGCAATGTACAGGCAGCAACCACTCCACTAACAGGTGTGTTTTGGGTACCTTTTATAAACTATACTTATACTTCGTGTTATCTTTTCGCATTAGGTTTGCCAGCTGCTGGAAAAGTCTCTGCTGGGCTTGGTCTTCGCACTCCCGAAGCGAAACCCGCCATTTCAACTACGACATCAGGAGATCAGAAAGCTCTTTCTGCAACGCCCATGAAGCAGGATGGAGTTCCGGTCAGAGAAGACTTCTTGTTTGGCATTCATACCTATGTAGTAACAGTATTCCAATTCAGGCTGTTGATCCTGCAGAAGCTGCCAGAAGCGCTGTTGCTGCAGCTCGAGCGTCAGCTAAAAAATCGATAGAAACCTTCAGTAGTGACTGGCACAGTTTACATGAGCAATTGCACTCATTTTACATTAACATGCAAAAAGTCGAAGGCAGTGTTGATGAAGCAAGTGCGTTTTGTTTACTTTTGTAATGACAGTGACCACAGAACCTAGTTCTTCTGAAAACTCTGGAAAGTATTGTGTGCCTTGGAGACAATCCGTGCACTCACCTCTGTGGACTTAGGTCCTTGTGCGGGATGAATGGGTCCGCAGCTAGTGTGCTACTTTCTCAGCTCAAAAGTGCACTGGAACGAGGCTGGAGGGAGGAGGGGACACAGGGGTGCTGTCTCTCGACTTCAACCTAGCTGCCACACGCGCTAACCATAGCTAAAGCAACGCTACTTGTTTGCGCTCAGATCATTTCTGGATACCTCTCTACTCACGCTGCGTGCTTGTTTCGGTGCTGGGCTTTGGTATGATGCAATTGCTGCATACTGAGGATGGAGGGGGCGGAACTGGGAGACGGCCCCTCAATATCACTACCATAACATTGCGGAGTTTGAAGTGCTGAACCGCTCTGATAAACTCGAAACTTGAATAACAGTCTTTCAGTGAACTCTCTCAGTCACGCGGATAATTTGGAGACAGTTGAGGACATTGAGCGAATGGTGATCCAACTGGATGATGATATGCAAGATATGTTGGCTATGTTAGGCATGGTAAGTACAGATTTTGCATCCCCATCTTTGGACGGTTTCAACAAACTGGGCGTCCGCTGGGAGATTCGCGACCAGGGCAAAACATCGTGATTGTGAGGTGGTGGTGTAGGTACGACCCCCCCCCCCCCCTTCCGAGAGAGGGTGTCAGTAGGATCCCCTAGCTAAATGAGGGTCTGCGATGACCTATCCACCTTCTCCAATACATACCCTAACAATTGTCCTCATTTTTCGGTTTTTTTACGCCAGAATTATGCTGTCGGCGTGGGGAAAGGGGGGGGTACATCCGTGGACTGATAAGGTAAAAATATACGCAAAAGTCAACAACCGGAACACCAATCGGACAGATTATGCATCAAAGGCGCATACACTCACTCTCCAACGCCCGGATACGAACCCCCTCCCCAGAGAAATAGTACGACCCATTTGTTTCACACAACGATGCTGTACCCTGTTCACGGCAGCGAACGGTGTCGGTTTGGCGTCGCGTGTGCACTGTTCGCAATAAGACCAGGTTTGTAATGAATCTGCTGTAGTGTGTCGAGTCAGCTGTCTATGAAATGATTTTCAGAAAGAAAAACCTCCGTTGAGGAAAGAATGGCACTTGCAAAGGAATGCGAAAGTTCGCAGCTAGTTTTCGGGCCTGCTGTGGGTGGGTTGGAGGTGTGTTCTTTAGTTAAAGGTTATATTTCTCTTTGAGCGGCATTTTGTTAGGTCTGTTATAGAGGCTTAATTGACTATATGTTTGTACAGTTCATGTTATAGAGGCTTGAATCTGAGCGAGTTCTACAAAAATACGAGGATTTCGCCCTGAAGCTCCACGAAGCAAAGAAACTCTTGGCGGATACGAAAAAGATTTCTGTGAGCGGTTAAAGTCTGAGATCTCTTGGATTCCCTGAAATGATTGTTTGCAGGCAACTTGTAAGCCTAGACGTGTGAATCAGTTTGATCCGAAATTTGAAGGCCGTATATATGAGAGCATGAAGAACTTGTCACGTTATTCATCTGCGGTGCGATTACGCATCGATGAACTGGAGAGGAAGGTTTTATATCTGACCTCGCGACCGGAGTATGTTCCTTTTAATATACCTATCCCACTACTTTGAAGGCACATTCCGCAGTAGGAAACTTGTGAGATTTGGAGGACTAAATATGAGTTCAAGATGCTAGTTGAACTAAAAATGAGGAAAAGACAGGACAATACAGTTGAAGTCGCCCATAATAAGACCCCAGGATTGGTTCTTATCTCAAGGTACCAGAGACAAGGGGAAGAGGAGATGAACATGAGGAAGCTGGAAGGTGAGGGGCACCGCAGGTCGGTCCCATGCAGAACGAATCTCGACACATTTGTGTTCCTAGATTGAGGACCGCCGGCAAACCTCGTCTCCAGGGGTGTGATGCTTTCTAGGAGAGGAGTACCGTCGTACCGTCACGATGGCAGCAGCGCCCCGTCACTCATCGTCGAGCCTCAAAAGTGGGGCAGCTTCTGAAACTGGAGTGTGGAGCGTTTTTTACCACTCGCGGCATCGCACTTCGAGTTGATTTGGGGGATAGACTCGAGCACAGCGCCGCTGCCATGTTGAACAGGTTGGGTCCTGGTGCGGATGCTGCTTACGTCATCCCGCCGGCAACGCCTATTTCGATAACATAATCACGAGATTGCAGATCGGAGTTCTACTTGAACTAGAAAGAGGTCATGTCCTTTAGATAGCCGTGGAATGTGTCTTCAATAAAAGCATTTAAGTATAAGGAGAAGTGCAACGGAATAAATTTTCACTTTTAGGTTCAACAACAGAAAAGAACATTCTGCTTCAAAGCAAACGATGAATTCGACCGCCATAGGAGAGGTTCCATCTGCTGTGTTCAGCTATACATATCCAAAACCTTTGAAACTGGATCGTGGTGCATCGAAACCTGAAATGAGATCGATGCTGCTGAGATACTTGAGCTCGAAGGTGAGGAACACATCACCCTTGCAGGTTATTTGTTACTTTAACCGTTTCTCTATAACCGTGATACGGTGCGGATTCGCTAAAATTGGGGACGTCCTCCTGTACTATGCTGAAATCTACCCAATTTTCAGCTTTGTTTTACGTTTTTAGAAAGATGTCAAGGCAACTATCAAGAAGTTGGAAGCTCTTCATTTCGACAGTGCACCGAGCGATGACACCTTGAGTTCATCTTTCCTCAATGCTAGCAATATTGAAAACAGTTTGACGCAGAAGGTAAGGAATGGTCAATTTGTACGATCGCTGAGACTGAGGATTCCAAGTTTCACTTTTCACGACTTGCTAATGGGAATGTTTATGAGTGGGGCTTCGTTTTTTAGCAGCTTCTTGAAATGTTCTATAGCGACTTCAAGTGCCCTACAAAATAAGGGTGATGTTCTTGGCGTCTCTTGTTCCCCGTCCAGATGCGTCATGCATTTCACTTCTGTACAGCACAGTACAGTACAATGCAGCATAGCATCCACTTCTGCCAACCAAATCTTAGTGGCATTTTGAATGAGATTTAGCCCACATAATGGGCTTGCAGGTCAGCCATTATACAAGTCCGTTTTTTATCCAGTCACAATCAGGCAAGTTCTGGTAAAAAAAAAAATCGTACCAGCTGGAGGTGAGTTTGTTCAACGGAAACGGGGTCGATTTGATACAGGTCCGGTGTGAGCGGTGGGCACCACCCGCATAGCATACACCCCACCGCTTTCAGGATGTGCACTGGCGGCTCGACGGATGCAGTTAGGGCCCCAATCAGATGACCATTTTATGGCAGTGCAATGTGACGAATTGAAACTTCTTTGAATGAAAACTCCGAGAATATCTCAATTCATATTCAGCTGCCGCTAAGTTACCGTGACATTGGTGATATACAGGAACCATAAATGTGGTCGAAGTTCATAGCATTATTAGGGAATGATTTCCTTCCTGTTCAGATAACTTCACCCGCGAGAGTCAAGCCCGTGCTGTCAACACGAAATGTCAGTACTCAGGCGGACGCTCCTGCACAAGCTCCATCGAAGTCAGCTGCGGCACCGAGCTGTAAGTACTTATTCAAGAAGTTCACCCACCAGTAAGATGTTATTGATGAAATAAGAATGACAATGCATTTCGGCTTGCAGTGCCTGTATCCTCTTTCCCAACAAAACCTGATGCTCCCAAGACAACTTCTGCAAGTGTCAGTTTAATCGGCGATAAGAAACCCTCTGGTTAGTTGATTAGTCCTTACATCAAATTTTGCTTTTTAAAAAAAATGCTGTGTTATTTATAAAAGTGAGCTCCAGGCGAGGCTCGAACATGCATCTCACGCTTATTGGGCAAGTGCGCCATCTGTGGCGCTTTTCTCTCTCAGCTCAACGCCTTTTTGCCAGTATTTTGTGTAATGGATTGCGTATTCTCCCGGTAAGCGTGAGGTGCGGGTTCGAGTCCCGACTGGTGCCGACTTTTGCCCATAACTCAGCATTCTTGTGATAACTTCGGAGCGCGAGTTGCGGCGTCCAACAGCGATTATCATAATGAAGCACCTTCAAGAAATCTTGGATTGCGTAATAAAGATGATTTATTCAGGTACCAGCATAACTTCCACAGGAAAAACGACTCTACCAACATTTAATTTCACTACGGTAACGTTCTTTATGTCATGTGCCTGCAAGTTCTAATGAGATTACAGTACACTGTAGTATAAGCGAAATTCACACGTTATAGGGCCAAAGCAAGGCAGGGGACTCTCCTCTCGTGAAGGACTCATCCGAAAAGCTGTCTTTCAGTGGTGCCAAAGAACAGAAGGAGGGTCAAAGTAAGACACACCTTTGGGATTTTTTGATTTTATGTAGAATAGGCATGTCTTGTTCAGGTACATCTCTTGCAAAAGCTGACACTGCTCCCTCGACGAATTCCATTTTTGGTGTATTGTGTGAGTTTTGTTGGAATTTCATGACGACTTCGTTGGAAAGTAAACTGCGTAGAGCACGCCCAAAAGCGAATGAGAATGATCACGGTCGAAGGCTTCATCATGTATTCCTCATCTCGTCGCAGTGCAATTACGATTCTTCATTTCTTCTCTGTGGGGTTACAAAAAAAATTTAGGGGATGTAGTTGTTGTGAAGTGTGCGAAAGGCGCTATTCTTTGTTCCCTTCTACATCTACTGAGTGAACAAATTTAGCCACTACCAGTGCAACTGCTGCTTCTACTACTACTGCTACTACTACGACTCCGGTAGCGTCGAAGTCGCTGTTTGGTGCGGTTCTCTTCTCTATTTGATTTGAAACTCGTTGTTGATCATGTTTTTGTTTACTTCATTTGCTTTCGGAGTAGTACTTCTCTTCAGCGACATCTGCAAAGCCGCTTGGACCATCCTCAAATCTTGGTAGCTTATTCGGTCAGTTTTAGTTCCTTTTGGATGTCTATGACAGTCCTCGCCTATACTGCTTCTTGGGAGCGCGCTTGT
Source organism: Cooperia oncophora (assembly GCA_036418165.1). Taxonomy (NCBI): domain Eukaryota; kingdom Metazoa; phylum Nematoda; class Chromadorea; order Rhabditida; family Trichostrongylidae; genus Cooperia; species Cooperia oncophora. The sequence goes on along the minus strand of MU913210.1, from coordinate 17,296 downwards.
TCATAGAACTTTGCTTCATTGGTATCAGGGCTGATTGGCATGTTAAAAACTTTCATGTGCTTGTAATTTATGAAATTTGTCATTGCACAGGTGGAGCTGGAACGCTCAAGCTGGACGAAAAGAAAGATGAGAAACCACTGTCAATTTTTGGAACCAAAAGGTTTGTTCCGATTCAAGTTTACTTGTGAATTGCTCTTTTATTGTATTTTAGCACCTTAAACTTTCAGCACTTACAAGTGAAGAGAAGAAAGAAGAGAAACAATCTTCTGTAGCCGAGACAGCAGGTAGACCTCATTTTTTATTCGTTGTAGTATTCATTTGTGTAATCGAAGTGGTGTCTCTACAGCTACTGGTGCGGAAAAGAAGGACGAAAAGCCGCTTTCAATGTTTGGAAGTATAGGTAATTACATTGTGAACGACGTTGCTTGAGTTTTTCATTCGAGAATGATGAGATTTTAGGGTCCTCTAGTGCTGAGAAGAAAGACGAGAAGCCATCATCAATTTTTGGAGGTGCAGGTATGTGGCTCTCATTCATAGTGTACTGAATCAATATCAGAATGCGTTTATACTGCGCGATATGGTCACGCTGACCACGCGATCAGAGCTACAGAATGGCGTTCGCGTAGTAGGACTTCTGAATGTTTTCAGGAGCTTCAGGAACTACCACTTCCGAGAAGAAAGACGAGAAACCAACATCTTTATTTGGAGGACTAGGTAGGTCCTCCTAGTGCACTTTGGTCCGCATTCATACTTTTGTAAAATGGGAATTCCGAGTATGCAGCAGTTACAGGAGAACCGCGATCATAGGGATAATATAGTAATATCGATAACTCCGCCAGTACGGTTTGGAGGAATAAGCGAGCTCCAGTCTGTTCGCTGTTGATGGGCGCGAGGGCGTGGATAGGTTTGACGAGCGCGGCGCCAGTTTCTTTTCTTTTGTTCTATTTTTTCAAGTGTCATGGCTGTATAATATTCGTTTCAGCCTTTTCCCGCTAACTATTTCAGTCGTTTTCCACCAACTAATGCCGCTTGCCTGCTCGAACAGCTGTAGAGAGTGGGTTGCGCGCCCAAACCATCGCGGCCGACATGCCCCTTTATCCGCAGAGAAGAAGACTGTAGAAGCTCGCTAGTAGACGATGTAGCTGGATCCCCACCCACTCCTGGGCAAACAATCGTAATTTTTCCGGCGCGTCTGCTTCGCGTGTGAGGTCGCGCCCGCATGATGTTTCTAGTCGCGGATGGCGACAATAAACAGTGTATAATCAAAAACGGCCATGAATATCTACGATGTTGTAAATCACGTGAATTTCTGTTTCAGTCGACAGGCTAATGCAAACTGCGAAAACACCGCGCGCAACGGAGCGGTAAATTACGATTGTCTTGACCCCCTCCCTTGTCGCACATTCAAACAGTTCGTGGTTTTTCCACATAAATAAAGTACTAGAGCGGTTCTTTAGTCTAGCGATTTTTCCACTGTCGCTTACTTCTTGCAAGATCACCTTTTAGGTACCAGTAGCGAAAAGAAAGAAGAAAAGACGTCCTCGTTGTTTGGAGGTGAGCAATGATGACACCCTGTGAACATTGTGCTTGGAAATTGCATTCTTATCTTTAGGAGGTATTACAGCTGCTAACACAGAAAAGAAGGATGAGAAGCAACCTTCTATCTTTGGAGGTGAGATTTCACCTATATTTTAGATTCAGCGCAGTCTTTCTCAATTCCTGTCAGAGGTTAGAGTTTTCAGGAGGTTCTGTATTTGCAGCGGCTGAGAAGAAGGAGGAGAAGCCACCTTCTATCTTTGGAGGCCAGTGTGATTTCATATTTTGGTATGGCCACGTTCCTTGCTTAAAGTTGCGTTTTTTAGGAGGTTCTCTCTCCACAGCTATAGAGAAAAAGGAAGAAAAACCGCCCTCAATATTTGGAGGATTGAGTGAGTTGTTAAGTTCGAAGAGCATGTTTTTTTATAATCGTCTACGCGCACTAGTTCTGAGTAATGAGCTTCAGCACAAACCACACCGAAGTCAATTTTTGCCAAGGACTCCATCAAGGCTTCAGATTCCGAGCAGTCATCGAAGCCTTCAGAGTCCGCAGTCGCACAAGATACTAGTAAAACTAGTGAGTCTGTTCATATTTGGTTACCCTGCTGCCTTGGAATTCTTGTTTTTTTATCCGTTCAATTTCAAAATTCAGGTGGTGGAAGCATTTTCGCGACGTCTGCAGCAACAGGCCAAGCCGAAGTGAAATCTGAACAAGGTTGTTACCAGTTTCCAAAGCTATTAACCCTTTGCTGCTCCAGCTGTCGGATCAGAACTTCGACTAGTCTGGAAGTTAGCCCTCAGGGCCAGTTTGACCTCGTTAGCACGCATATGGCACAAAAACGTCTGGTGCTTGCGCCACAGTTGCCAGCGCTAAAATACCTGAACTCGGCTTAACCATTGGAACGATAAACTTGTGACAAGCAGGGATAGCTTGACCAGCCGTGAACTGAATGTCCACAGGCCACATGAGTGCCAAGGAAAGGGTTGAGAATAGGGGGAAGAAAGGTACACATTCTGCAGCTGGCATGCTGCTTTTGGTGGTCTGCATGCTTCTACCGAGGTAGTAATCTCTTCCTCTGCTAGGGCTGATTAGGGAAGTCCGCCAACTTACCATAGAACTTCGAATGGAGACCTGGGTAGGTCGATAGAATCTATAAGGTTATTTACAAATATAGATAGCAAACTTGCAACTGCTATTTCAATGGCGCAGCAAGCTTATGAGCAGGTAAGAGGTTTGTAATGGTGAGCAGGAGGGGTGGAGGTTGGGGTGAGCTGTGAGCAATAGGCGAAGGAATCGCATCCGTCGAATAGGGTCGTCGAACGTCGAATCTTACCACTGAACCACCGCGACTCGATCGGACGCATGCGATTCCTCCGCTTATGCTTCATCAGCTGCAGCACACCTGTCCACCCTACTGCACCATTATAAACTTTACCTGCTCATAAGTTGCTTGTGAAATGCAGGTTGCAGTTTTGCTATCTATATTTGTAAATAACCTTATAGCGACTACTGTCTATCTAATGCGGCGTCTCGCATTCAAAAGTTCCCATGTATCAGTTTGGCGACTACCCCTGGGAGAGAAGAAGAGGATCACATGGTAGGCAGTCAGAAAGAGGTGCTGCTTTGTACTATTGTGTTTCCCTGAGATGCCCTGGTAGCAGTTGCTCGACGTGGAGAGGCCTGGAGGAGCTACGCGTGCCGCGGGCTACCAAGCAGGTGTATGGCCGCAATGTGTTCACCGAGGGGAGCGCCAGGGGTCCGTGCTAAGGGCCGGATGCTATATTTGTATTTGGGGACAGAGCAGCTGCACTTGGCTAGTGGGGGAGGGGGGAATTTCTGAAGCACAAATCCAAATCGTTCGTAGATCAAAGGAGGGTGAAGTTGGCCGCGCGCATTTTGATGGCTAAGAAACGCCACCGCACTTTGAATTAAGAGAATGCGTGCGTTTCCTGTCAAGAAATTTTAATTGGAGTGGCGCTGCTTGATTGCATCTACGTATGAGCTCTATTTATTTTACTTTACGCTATATGCTTGTGGACAACGAGAGAGTTCTAAGATCTCTTACAGCTCTGCGAAACCACTGACAAAACAGCGCTTTCGGGCTGCATTGTGCTTTGGAGGGCACAGCCGCTTGAACCAGGTTGAAATTTGAGAGCCATGTTTGTACATAATTTCAAGCTCATTTTTGCTTATTTTTCTCATTGTGCTTAGTTTTATGTAAATCAGTTTCCGTTGAAGCTGGAGCCGTAACTACATCGAGTCCGCCTACCACTGTGACGTTCTCGTTCAAGCCGAAGACTACGACGGAAAGCCAACCGGCTGCAACGAGCTCCACATTCAGTTTTGGTGCAAAGCCTTTTGGTATCTCGATAGATTCAATTGTCTCATGTTATGGAGCAGGTCTTTTGAACTTTTTCTCCACTCAGGTTTCGCAGCTGCAGCAGCCTCAGCAGCTGCCAGTGTAGATACTGATGAGGGTATGGATGACGACGGTGCTGCTGGCGGCACATCCCAACCAACTAGCAGCCTATTCGGTGGAGGCTTTATGAGGTACAGCCCTGGAAACTGTTTCGAACACATCATGTTTTACATTTTTTTTCTTTCGATTTTAATCAGGTGAGAAGGCGGGGGGGCATGCAGATTTCTTCTTGTTTGAACTGGAACTACGTAGCGGAGATGGACATTTTTGCCCAGCCTTAAGACAGTGAGAACGATTGATGGGGCGGGCGATTGTCGCTAATGTTATTGGTGGTGCGGCTGCGTGAAGTGTGGTGCAATGCCCTCTCGCAAAGAGGTGGAAAAGGCTCTTCACTTGTCGCACTTGCGTCTGACCAAACCTCCTGACCCCTGACCTCTTGCAAAGGAATCCGCCTGGATCTCTCAAGACTGTGATTACCATTTTTCTTCCGTCTCAGGGCACTTGTCAACCGGGAAGCCTCTCTTCTCTTTCCTTTTTTCTTCCTCCTTCCTTCTTTTCCTTCCTCCTTCTCTGATCCCTCCTCCTTTACCTTCCCTTCAACTACTGGACTGGTAGATGCCTCGAGAAATATCCCTGGACCCTTGCAGCGAGAGCACGTGTGGGTTGACAATGCCCCGTAACCTTTTTCTTCAGATTTGACCAACTTGCTTAATTTATTATCGCGCTGAAATGTTTTAAATAGCGTCTTTGAATCAAAGAGAGAATCTGTGAATTTGCAGTGGTATTTGGACTCGGTACAAGCACAAATGCAAATAAGACAGTTGTTTGCATTTGCGCGAAGTAGTAATTTGTTGAAGAGTGCAGGAGCTAAACAGGAGACAACCTCGATTTTCTCCAAAGGAGGCCAGACATCGGTACAGTTTGATTTTGGAATTTTGATTTTTTTTTGTTTTCTAGAGCTTTCAAAAGAATATAGGTCTGTACAGGTGTTCGGCTCCAATGCGCAGCGTCATCATTTGCGTCGGCAGCCCAAAAAGCTGCCCAGTCATCTCCGCCAATGACGTCTTCTGTACGTTTTTTGTTCTTTTATATCATTGATCAAGACGATGTAGTAATGTAGAGTTGGACTTTCAAGGTGTTTGGAGCCGCTCCGAAATTTGGTGGTCCACCAGTGTTCGGAGGAAAACCAGTGTTCGGATCCCCCACACAAGCTTCAACGGCTTTCGGGGGTGGAGCTGCGACTGGTGGAGGATTTTCAGCGTAAGAACTTTACTGTTTGGAATCGACTCGAAAGCATGCTACACAGTTGACCTTACATCGTATGTGGAGATCGGTTGTTGGGATGCCCTAGAGGGGGGTCGTATTTCCTGCGCGTTTTCCGTTCACATGCTGCAATTACCTTTCCCCAGCTACCCCACCACCCCTCACCGCAATGAGGAGGAACACCTGAGGGTTTGGGGGAGGGCCGTACAGCCTTTGAGAAAAAGACGGGGGGTCGTAGAATTTGACCAATACCCGGTATCTGGTGCTTACCAGGTAGAGGCGTCCCACCGTACATACTTACTGGCGCCACTATTTCCTTCAGTGGCTTGCCCGTGTCCATAGTTGACAGAAGTGGTGGCAACGAGCTTGGCGTTGCCTTCAAGCGAAAGGTGTGTGTATTGAACAGGACCCTCACGCAACGCTTCCGTCAAGCACCATAGAATTTTGTACTTTCGCTTTCTACTACGACGGTCAGAGTTCCGCGTAGCTTTTCTCCAGAAAAATTGCGTTGTAAATCAAACAAGCTTGTTTTTTATAGAGTCAACTGTAGAAGTTTATTCACAACTTTGCTTGCGTCATCGCGAGTCTAAAATGAGAATGGGGAAGTCTGGAAAAAAACTGGAGTCCCCACTTGCAGGGAGATCGGGACTTGGTACGCTGGGGAATCTCGGTGCACAGGGTCATGTCTTGAATGCGGATTGTTTTTTTGAATTTTTTCCTGTTCCATGGGCGCTATCCACACTAGCTCAAATTTGGGGGGGTTCGTATTCGCTGGCATTTTCCTGCTCCTGCCCCCCCCCTCGACACCTTTTCGACCGGCGCACGTGTTCGTGAAAAGAAATAGCACCATCTGCGATACCCCATTTAGCTGGATGCCAGGAGAAATAAGGATTCATGTGAGATATCCGTTATAGTGTAATACGAAAAAGGGCTGTTGTAAACTATAGATGGCGGAAAAACTATTCTCGATTGCGACTTGAAGGTGCAGATGAATCGATGAGGATGCTGCTACTCATTAACGTAATCTATCACTTTAAATACAACCCTCTCAGATTCCCGCTCCTTACCAGGTGTGCGAAAAATGGGTTCCGCAGCTGCAGTAGGTTGCACTGTTCGGTCGAAAATGGGCGGTACTGGTAGGCCGAGTCCGTCTGCATTCCTTAAGCAGACAGGAGACAGGGAGTTTAGGGAAGCGCGACAGCGACAAGTGAAGGCCCTCTGAACTTGCACCCTCACCTTGAAGGAAAGTTGTAAATTCAGTTCGTGGATCCTGGTCCTTGCCATGTGAGAGGTGATTAGGCTCACAGCGGGGCACTTTCTCTGCTCACAGTGCATAGGAACGAGGTTGGATGGTAGAGGTGCCCTAGTCCGTCTACATACTCGGCCCGCGCTGTAGCCACGGCCGGCCATACGCCTAACCATAGCCAAAGGCGCCACTTCTCTGGACTCTCTCTCACTTCTGATTGTTCTCTACGGCTGAGACGTGTTTCGTTGCGGCTCGTATTATCGACGAAAGCTGCCTTGAGGGATAAACGCGGCAGAGTAATGGAGACGGCTGTCGAAATATCTTTAAACCCTGAATCCCCGTTTCCGTGAATTTTTGAACGGAGAAACTGGCACCATCTGCAGCTGCCTACCTGTTCACCTCGTATATGGCAAGGACCGTTGTCCACATGCCGAGGTGGTCTGTAAAATTGCACATTCAATTACTCCGATAATAAATGGAAGACTAGATTGAAACTTTGCAGGGCGTTCCCAAAAAGAACTGTACTAAGATCGGGTGCTCGATCTTTTGATCTAGGTCTTATTATATGAATGAATACTGTCGTTGTAATGGTGGATATTTGGTGTCTAAAGTGATAGTTTTCAGGTTCTCTGGTAATAAAAACCTGTTTCGGAGGAGTATCTCCTAGCGGTGGTAGCTCTCTGTTCGGAGGTGGAATGTCTAGTCAGACGCAACAGAAGACGAGCTCATTGTTTGGAGGAGGGCAGCAGGCTAGGTGAGATGTGTCAAGGAAAAGCGGGCGGAGTTCGGCACGAGGGTATAATGACTTTTCCCGCTTTCATTGTCGTGTGAGCGATCGAGTGGATTTGTTGAAATTCGGTGAGCCGTGAAAAGGCTACGGTTTTTGAAGTTTGCAGAAAATATTGTCAAACTCTTGTAAAAGATACCTAATAAACTCATGTAAAGCAGTCAATAGCGATCAATAGGCAAACACCAAAGAGAAAACTGGCGTCCCCCCCCGTCGCGCCAACTGCTCCGAATGGCACTGTTCACACATATTTCAACTCTATGAAAGCTTGAGGATCCTTATGAGTCTTATCGGGAATCGGTTTGGTTGCAAAGTCGAGCAAGTTTGCCTTTAAGAAATGCTAAACTACCTTGAGAATGAACTTGCACCACTAGAAGTGTGCACATGCGTTTTTTACCTTCAACATGCATAGTTCCGCGATAAACTGCGGCCACCTTCAAATGTGCTAATTAATCGGTAGGACCACATTATAGTGTAGCGGTTAGGACTACAGCACTTCTATCACAAATACAATGGCAAGAAGTTCAAGAATTTGGGTGGAACCTGTATAGCTAAGCCCATGAGCCCCGCTTGAGCGTATGCCAATCCACTACAATTCACTATATCTACATACAAGCTGGGATCGGCAGGGATTATAGGGCATTTGGCATTTCGAGCGGTTTTTCTGTTTTTTCCTTACAGTTTCCCTAGGACCTGTTTCGTCGGCGCGATACGAGTTCCATTTAGACGCGTTCTTCTTCGCGCATGACGCGCCTTGGCGCGCTACAAGGTTGGAACACACGGTGCAGTTCTACAGACGTGAAACGCACGCGCCTGGGAATCGATCACGCGCCGACCGGTGTGCATGTTGAGCAGAGTTATACTGGTTAAAAGGAGGGTACCCGTTGCTTGATGACCCCATTGATGTATCATCGTCAGCTAGTCCCTTGGAAGAAGTCTGAAGCGCGGCGTCCCCCTTGTTATCCTGTACACTACAGCGCGCTGCCGGCTTTTGTCCTAAACTTCTCTCAATGCAGGAGCGGCCGGCACGATCGATTCCCGTCTGCGGCTGCATAGAATTGGAGCGCTGTTGCAATTGTAGCGCCTTATAGCGCGTTGCCGCGCGTCATCGCGAAGTCCTTTTGCCCTACCTATCTCTGATCGCGGGCTTCTCCTTTGAGGGGATGGAAATTTGTCAGCACTTCGAAGAGTGTGCTCGGAAAAGGGTAAACAGTGCAGGGGAAATTTTTTCAACATTCAACGGATCTTGCACTATTTAACTCTTTTCAGTCGTTCCAGTACTGGCGCTGATATCCATTGGAGCTCAACACGTTTCACCTTGATATCAAGTTGTTGTGAAATTTATTTTGTTACTCTGAAAAGTCATGTTCTATTTGGAATGCTCTGTAAAGAATTCTGTATGGAGATATGTGTGAAGTCTAGTTGGGGTGGAATATGACGAATCTGGACGGATCTGGAAACTGGGTATTCTAGTGCGATGGTGTGGTGAGATGTTGATTGTTGTCCATAACGACCCCCTCATCGCAGAGCGAAGGCCGTTCGCTGAAAACATTGAGGTGGGTGGTTCCTAGCGTTAGAAGTGGCGTGAGAACAGGTGAATAGTTCACAATCCTTTATTTTTTCAGATATAGTTATGTTTTGGGTGCTTCTTTCTTGGTAACATTATGATTCATGATTTGCCTGTTTTATTGATTGTGTATACTAATTTTTGCCCTCCCTCCCTCTTTCCACTTCTCTCTTGTACGCTTCTAAGGACGAAGTCGACTATGTTTCGGCTTAGGGGGAAGGCACTTTTGCTGGTTTTTTTTGCTTGTCCTGTTAAATTACACGTTTCACCTCGCTAGGGCCTGTAGGCATTTGTCAAGTGGGAACAAAGGTCTTGCCATGGTTTACAGGAATTTACTGGTTCCCAGAGGAGACATCGGTAGTGGTCGGTGAGAGCCAGCAAAATGCCCCCTCTAAGCCGCATGGCGAGGTTCCATCATCGGATTTTTGCTTAAAATCTTAATGACTTACTACCTTTGTCAGTTTTGTATGTTTGGGTAGTGGAAGAACTTTAATACCCGAGTAATGAGAGTGTTTTAATACATTCACATCTTGTTTCTGATATCTATGCTGTTTAAAAAGATCTCCTAGTGGGATGAATGTCACTCAGAAAGTCACTGTGCCGATTCATAGGAGCTGACCGACTCACAAACTCCTTTCGTTGCTTTTGGTTTTGAAGTGATTATCTTCAATATTCAAGCACTTGACTTGTTAGAGTTACCCAACATTGTACCTGTGTGTCGGAAGAAATTATCACAGCGGTTAGTCACGTTTCAAGTTGGCTTACTTTGAAGAAAAAATGCAAAAGCGGTACCGAAGAGTAATATGAAGAAAATGGCTCAAATTAGCCATAAACAGCTGGTTTCGCGCAGAGCCTATCAATGAGAAATGTGACGGAAATCGAAGTACGGCTCGTGGTGAGCGCGCAGGAAGTAGAGTACTAAGTACTATGTACAACATGTGCCAGACGACAGCGATCGCTGCTGCGCTCGCGTCGTACCGTCGCCTTCAGCCCAGCCGTCTGTCGTTGATGATGGAACTGCACAGTATATATACTGGCAATGGACCAGCGGTCGAGTAGTGGTAAATGTGCACTATCACGTGCACTTATCACTGAAAGGAATTAGATATCAAACCAGCTCCTACGAGCTTTCGTCCTTTCAGAGTAGGTATTGCCTCGAAATCCCTGAGACTGGGTAGGCGTGGCTGACCGTATTTGGCTCTAAAAAAGGCTGCGGCCAGTTTTCGTTCGAGATTGATGATTGTGATTGTCGTTTTCTCGAGCAGTACTAAATCATGTCTACATCTAACACAAACAAGGTTGAGTTCGTTTCAATTATAAGTATCTCACGAGCAAAACTCACCAGGGTGCTATGCTCAAACACGCCTAGTACCGTTTTCAGGGATAAGCGCTGCCATCGGTAATCACGATCCATCAATGAGCGATGAAAACTTGCTGCGCCCTTCGCATGACCTACAAGACTTTTTTATATTGGCGAGATCGAGTCAAAAAAATATAAGTACTATTGATTCAGAATAGACTAGAATGGCAACATTCCAAGATATAGCTTGATCAGACTGGGTGCAGCGTCGTTGTGCGAAACACACGGGCGCGGAGGTAGTATTTGGTCTATGCTGGGAGGGGGCTCGTAGGTCCTTATGTGCCTCCCCCTTAGTTGGTGGACGCCCGCTTGAATTTGCCCACATAACTACATGGGGGCCGCGAAGAAAAGTCATTTTGCCTCATGGCTTTCAAGGCGCTATAAGTTACACTTTATTAAATTTTTTATCGGACATTTTTACTACCATATTAAAGAGCACATTAAATATACTTATAATGAGACTTCCGCCACAGCCTTCTGGAAGGAGCGCCATCTGAGAGTTTCTTAGCACGGCAGACCGCGATGTGTCCTTAATCACGGGCGGGTAGTCGATTTCTCCGCCACCGTAGACCACCCTCTTGAAGTCCGCCCGAACTAGGTAATTGAGTGGGTTCAGGTCAGGGGACATACTTCAATATTACATCTTCTTCAGGTACGAAACGCCCTTCCATTCGAAGTAGGCGGGAGTTTTTCCAAAACCCTTTGATTCCATGTGGTGGCAACCCAAACTGTAGCAGCACAAGGTGGGATCTCAAGCAGGACGGGCGACAATGTAGGAGGAATTCGTTCGAAGTCGCTTGGATGAGCCACCAGCCACAATCCTCAGTTTGGGCCCACGAAGAAAATATCGGTTCATCCATTCCAGGTACGGCCGGTCCACACCATCAACCCGCGCCTTGGTGAATGGGGTGAAGATGATGTCCTGGACCGTAGCGACGTTGCCGGAGCTGCTCGATGAGGTCTTGCAGATCAAGAGTACTGGTCTCCAGGTAGCTATCCATGGGTGATTCCATTCAAGAAGTTCCGCAGCTGTTTGGAGGCCACGTGAATTCCAAAGCGTTCTCCACTCAGGCCGCGACTTCGGAGCATGACTGCACTCTCTCCTTATTTTGGTGATACATGAAGGTGAATGGCTGGCACGTGCGGCCTCCTGCTTATAGAGGAAGATCTTGGGTATCTTCCGCCCTGGTACTCATATCCACTTCCTCTGTCTGGGCTGCGAAAACTTCGCTCATATGTGACTCGGCCGGAATGACTTTTTTTTTGGCCCCCCTGTATATTATCGCAAAACTAAAAACGGTCCTACCATCTCTTATCGCGGGCTTTGCCTTTGACTATTTAACTACCTTAACTACTATTAAGTGAAAATAGTGGTTGGTTTCTAACAACCTCCTTTCTCCCCCCCCCCCCCCCCCCTGTATCGCGCTAAGGCACCATTCTATCGGCTACGATCCTCAGGATTCCCAAATTTTTGGGGAGGAAGTAGGAAGTTTTCGGGAAATTTTGGAGAAAACTGGTAGGAAGCTGAGAACATGTAGGAAAGTGCTGGGTAGGTGTTGGGAAAGGAGGTCGTACAGAGCGGGGGATCTTACCGAGAACAGAAGCGCCACACACGCGAGAGTCACTACCGAGGACCCTCTTCCAAAGTGAGGGGGGAGGTGGGTCGTACTGACAGTACCATTTCTCACATCGCGATGCTGTACCCTGTGATCAGAGCGAACAGTGGTCTTTTTGATGAAATGCTTGCTAAGGGGTGGTCAGGTAGAGAGTGCAAAGTGAAAAAAGGAAGAAATTTCGTAGATTCGTTCCCTACGCTCAGCTTCTGCAGTTGTTCGATGTCTGGTTCGACCATAGTTTTTGGAGAACTTTGGCTACTGGGTCAACGCTGCGGCGTTCACTTAATGTTCTACGAAAACCTGTTGGCGATGGTGTTAGGCCAGAGCGGAGTGGTTTGCGGGACACCACGTGATCCACCTTACCTTCGAACTTCAACATCTTCGCATCTATGGGAGACAGTTTTAACGATGTTCGATCATTGAAAAGGTTGAACACTCAAGACTTGCAGTAAAACCTTGGAATGCTTTCAAGTTTTCAGTTTCTATGAATTTCTAATTACACTCAATCACGGAGTTGGGATTTGATTAGGCCACTTGTACGTTGGAGATTCCTAGCTAAGGGTCGTATTTGTTCTCTGGAGGGAGAGAGCACGTAAATGCATTTGACGAAGGTTTCCGGTCGCTGATGACTTTTCTCATTTTTCCTGTTTCAAGTGCGCTCCTTACTACCTTACCCCCCACCTCCTCGCCCCTCTCCCCCTCCTCCCACCCTCTCTCACCTTCCCACCGTCTTCCCTTCTCCCGCTCGACGAAAGTATTCGGGAAAGCGTATGCACATTCCGCGGAAAAAAACTGGGGTACTAAGTTGAAAATTTGAGAGCGATGCTATTAGAAGGATGACGAGGGCCGTACCAGAAAAGGAACTTTTGGGAGATCGTATTTTAGAGGAAAATTTTCCCCCACGGCAGGATGTGCCCTAGCTGGGACGGGTTTTGAGCCTAACGAGTAGGGTTGTTACTGCTTAAACTTATGCAGTCTGAGGAAGCCACTGAGAACACAAACAACCTTGGAGCTAAGTGGACGGAAGAGCCGCTGTTCCAAAACCCTCCCATTGTAAAAATTTCTAGCACCTTTAGCGCGACCAGGAATTGAGCCACCTGGCACGCTGTTTAATCTTTTCATTTTCGGCACGGTGTTCATTTCGATTTCGGGCCACTTAAGGCCGCGACCACAGATTGCTGGTATGAACTCAAATACGAACGATAGTGTGCTAGGTGACCGATTAGTGGAGAAAAGAAGCAGAAAAAATGACGACCCCAACTTGTACGTGCATGCAGTGAAGAGAAAGCGTGTTTGTACGGATTTCCACTCGTCGTTATCATAAAGATATCAGCTCTTTTATCTTATCACCTCACTCTCACCATTCGGAATGGAGAGAGATAGCATAGTGGCTACTAGCTAGCAGTCAGTGGGGGTCGGCATGGGCCTAAGGGGTGCCCATAGCCTAATTGGTCAGCTCCCAACGATGTTCTTGCCAACTTCCGCTTTTTGAAGATGGTGCACCCTTCGGAATCGCCTTCCGAATCATCTGACTTTTTTGAAAGGATGTAGCCTTACTTTATCGCGAAAAGCACCTTCAAATAGCCAGCATAGAGGCGCTGACGTATGTAGTTAAGAGGGGACCACTCGCTAGCGCCTGCGTATCCCTTCCCTTAATCTAGACTTAGGCCCAATGAAGGCAACCTCTCCTTAGCGGGGCTATCCATTGGCGACTTTGGTCGTCTGCGCTATAAGTCGAGCTTTTTTGGAGAAGAGTCACAGAGGCGCGGCTGGGTAGTCCTCACCCACCCTCTTCCCGCCTCCCCCCCCTCATTACACCCGTACCATGTTGAGGAACAATGCATTTACCATTGAAGGAACGGAATGCTGCTTGCCCTTCACTGCCTCACTTTTCGAAATGCCGCCTGAGATTTATTCGGCCTGAAATTTAATTGAATTTGTCGGGGAAGGTAAACTGCTAATGGTCAGTTGGTTGAAGTATAGGTGCAGGAACAATTTTTGGCGCTGTTCGGTTTGGAGGGCGCATTTTGTACGTTTGCTAATTCGTCTAGTTAGCGCATCTTAACTAACTTCTTAACACCTGTAAATCGTTAAGAAGCTATAAATGGTATAACTGGGCCGACTTTAGGAAAAATTACAGGGAGCGTTTCACACGTTTTTACAAGGCGGATTGTGTACTAGTTTGCTCAGCACTGTTCCGTGTCCCCACCAAGCCGAACTGCGTCCAGTTTTCTCGCCAAATCTACCACCATTGGCGTGAGAGTGACGTCCTTGATGGAAGATTGTTGCAAAAATCATTATTTAGGATTCTTTCGCAGTATTCCAAAGTAAGAGGGTTTTACTTCCTGTGGGTCCCTCGAATCAGAAATACGCATTCCGAAAGTGAATTGCCGTTTAACACCTTGCTGTCCTGAGGCTGTTCGTCATGCTCATGCTTTACGTCTCGTCCAGTTTCACTGTACTTAGCTATGCCTCATTCTATGCTGACACTGCCACTCAGCACTTTCTATTCCCTTTGCTACAGCGCTCATTCGAGACACACTCCGCATTACAATTCCTGCACTTTGCGGTTTAAATAGGCACAGTTCAGCTTCGTAGGGTTCCCATCGATCACTGCCGATGCTTCATGAGGAAACCGGTCAGTTACTAAAATGATCTTCGTTCTTTTTTTGTTAGAGTCTACAAGTCTCACCATGCGTGACGGATTCAGCAGGAGCTTGCCAAAGGCAACCAGTTGGAAAGTGGCGAGAATTCCCTTTCGAGTCGAACAGCGCCGTCCAACTATGAATTGTCGGCATGATCATTATTCAGCAGTAAAGGACGGAGAGTGGGCCAAAATTGCTCGAGAACCCCGTTAAAATAAGCCCCAGATGGGCGTGAGTATTTGAAGACAGCCCAACACCTATGCTGCAACGGAACGTGACGGTAGAGCCCATATCGGAGAATGGGAAGGCTAGCTAAACAACAAAGGTCACTTCTTCCATAGACTGGATGCAACGCATCACCCCTGCGCTTTTCTGTACATGAAGGACCGCTGGCAGATCTCGTCCCCGGGTGGAGACTCTTGCTGCGGTGTGCGTTCTTAGGCCTTATGACTACCGCTATGCCGCTGTCAGTCACTGTCGCTTCGCAAAAGTGGGATGTCCCGTGAAACTGCGGACCAAACGTTCTATACAACAAAGATTCTGCCTACCGCAATCGCGGACCGTGTCTTCAAGTCCTGCTTGTTCTCCCTGAACGTCGCCTTCTGCCAGAGATTGTCGCTGCTTGGACTATGGTAAAAATTTTTTTTGAAAAAACTTGAAGAAGTATCTAAATACAATAAAATCACGAAAAAGCAAACGTGATCTGCGTATGTGTTTTGTGAGAGTGAGAATCTGAGGAAATATACGTTATGCAGCTGCTGTTTCCGTCACGCTATTCCGATGGGTTCTTCGAGCTTTTGGTGACATTTCACTGAGACACTGGACAAGGCTTGTATCTGCCTTTTTCCAGTACTACTTGCCCTGTTGATCAGCTGTTAGTTTATTTCGGAGCGGGAGCCCTTTGCGCGTAAACAATCCCCTTTGCCCCATATTCACGTCCTCGTCCAGTTACGACTACGAAACGATCCTCATGGGGCGACCGATCTGGACTTGGCGGTGGTTTCTTGTGCCTCCGTTGGAAGAGGAATCCTGTTCTCGTTCCTATGACTATTCGCACTTCGACACATTTAACGGTTAAAGGCACGTCCGCGATCCGTCTGTAGAAGCTTGGAAAATACTCCATTGGAAGGTTAGCGTCGCCGTCACGGGGAACGACCTTAGTACCGGTTTCGCGACAAAAGGATGTGAGGGAGGGCCCCGCCCCACTGTAAACGCCAAATATATGGTTCAGTGACGCCTCCTCTTTTTACAGTGACTCCGCCCCCAGAACCCCGCCTGCCAACAGTCCGTCTTTTAGTGCCAAAACGAAGCGGCGATTGAAAAGCAGTGAATCGTTATTTGTACAATCTAGGTTTTATCGAAGGCAACGTTGTTCAAGTGACCCCGCCCAAACTGATAGATGGATGTCTTATCTGTTGCCTCGCTGGTTTGCAAACTCTCCCACTGCTTTCTCTGGCCTCTCGCCCGATATCCACGTTGATTCTTTCGTCTGTCGCCAGGCCCAAGTAAGGCCTTAGTGAAGTGTTCTCGACGGTTCCCTATGTTCTTCACGAGCAGGTCAGCTACCACATACACTTGTGTTTCTCAACGCCGTTACCTATTAACTTTTCGCTGGCTCATTGCGGAGTCCGAGGTTAAATTGTCCCTCCACTGTATTCCAAGTCGGCTCTTTTTACGGTCACTGATGAATGTGACTGTACTGAAGACTTAAATTTGTTACCGGGTTTTCGTTGAATATGATCCTAGGGGAAACGGGATGAGGCAAACGGGTCAGCAGCTGACTGTACCTCATTCTTATCTCGGGCGATTTCTTTCGAACCTGGTCTAGTGTTCCAGGTTCCATAGTTTGGCGCTCTTTTGGACGTTTGAAAACGTGCGGAATTTTTTGCATGTGTGTTGTTTTTATGCGTGTGGATCAGGCGCCGCCCTAATAGTCGGAACGTTCCTTTTCACTGGCGTCAGCAGTCCGCACCGAACTTGTCTGAAAAAGAGGAAAAACTCTAAGCGACGGCGATCCCATAAATTATTGACTGGAGCAGATTCGTGTGCGGCTACGATTCCTATTGGAGGGAGGATTTATAACCCATTAGAACTGATGGCTGATGCCACATAATGCTTCATCTTTCAAGCCGTATGGATCTTCCATGTAAAACGAAAACCTTGGCAAAATCCTAACCCTCATACCTCAGCCGACTTAGCCCCACCTTTTCTTTTTCTGTTTATTCAAGAAGTTGGAGGCTTCATTCAATTATAAGTTCAGGTTGTCAGGCTGCGTACAGTACCCCGAATTGCGCGTGGGATTAACTGTATTGGCCGTGGATGCACACCCGGGACTACGAGGACCATTTAATCGTGGCGTGGAGTACTGTAACCTGGCCACGGGGACCAGTGCCTGCCGGGATCGGGTGGGTCGCTGCCCGGGTGGCCTCCCCGATTACGGTGCGCTGTGTGCGTTCACGACGCAACATTTTTAACTTCACGCGCAATTTTCGGGGGTACTGTACGCAGCCTGACAACCTGAACTTATAATCTTGTGGAGCCTTATGATCCCTTCTAGTGTATGGCCCAATGTCATGCGTCTTGGGAAGGTTCGAACTTCTCATTTTGCTCTTCTATCTCTGATAACTGATACATTAAAGGCAAAGTACGATAAATCCTCAAGATGTGTAGGATTAGTGCGCCTTGCAGAACAGAATTCGGCGCTCCTGAGCAGGCGCTGCGTGGCGCCTTTTCCAAGGAAGGTACCCTTACAGCGCCCTATCTAGCTGCAACATACCCACCCGGACACCCACCGCGCCCGCCCATCAACAAAGGGTCGACCGATGCTTTGCTCGTATTGCTTCATCTGTCAAGTAA